>JARJLU010018926.1:0-79712 GCA_030272975.1 Sparidentex hasta
ATATATGACCACAAACAGAAAAAACATCCAAAGAATTATTTTACCTGAGGGAGAGGGAGGAGTTGTAAAGTTTGATGGCCACAGGCAGGAATGACTTCCTGTGGTGCTCAGTAGTGCATTTAGGAGCAATCAGTCTCTGGCTTAAGGTGCTCCTCTGTTTGACCAGAGCATTGTGGAGAGGGTGAGAGCCATACTGCAGTTTCGCCCACACCTTTGACAGCATCCTCCTGTCTGACATTGCTGTCAAAGTGTCCAGTTCCACCCCCACAATGTTACTGGCCTTCCTGATCAGCTTGTTGAGTCTATTGGCATCTGCTACTCTCAGTCTGCTGCCCCAGCACACCACAGCAAACAGAATAGCACTGGCCATCACAGACTCATAAAACATCCTCAGTATAGTCTGGCAAATGTTAAAGGAGTGGAGCCTCCTCAGAAAATAGAGGCGTCTCTGTCCCGTCTTGTAAAAAATTTCAGTGTGTTCTTAGTCCAGTCCAATTAATTGTCAATGAACACCCCCAGATATTTGGAGTGTTCAACAAAGTCCACGTTAGGCCCCAGGATGGAAACTGAGGTCAGTGGTGTCCTGGTTATCCTCAGATCCACCACCAGCTCTTTGGTCTTTGTTCTGTTGAGCTGCAGGAGGTTCAGCTCACACCATGTGACAAAGTTGTCTACTACCTTGTCTATGTTATATATATATACATCTTATCGTGTGCATGGCCTCAATCAATTTTACTCATCTTAGTTTTGCTTGTTGTGTACATGCATGTTTGTTCACATAGGAATGACACAATCATTTGTCCAAGTGGCAGCTGTAGTTTCCTTGTAAGTAATAATGTGGAAGGTCCAAGACATTGATTGGCATAGCACTCATATCTTGCTGATTTGAATTCTAGAATTATGTAGGCTCATATTCTAGCCTCTTTCTAAGGTTTCCAGTGCTTGACACAATTCAGCCCTTCTGGGCTCTCCCACTGTGCAAAGCAGCAGATTTCAGCTCATGTAGTAGTTAAATTCACCATTAAGAAATGAAAGAAATATTGCACACATGTAAATCTGTCTAGGACAGGCTGCCCTCTCAAACTGAGTGACTGTGCAAGAAGGAGCCAAGTGAGGGAAGCGACAAATACACCAATTACTACTCTGAAGGAGTTAAAAGCTTTAGTAGCTGAAATCCAAGTGACTCTGCATACAACAGCCTTTGTGGAAACAAAGCAACCTGACAGAACTTGAGCATTTTTGGAAATGAGAATTGAATAAAATAGATTATTTATATTACATATTTATTGACATTACTTTGTAGAAATCTACTATACACACACACGCGCACACACACACACACGCCTAATTTTTTTCTTCTGCTCGTTAACCCTAGCTGTTGACAGTTCTAAATACATATGTACAACATCTAAGAACAAGAGAATTTACTGTCTACTGAGGGAATGAGGATGCCTCCGTCGCAATGTAACCATCTTTTTAGCAGCAGTTAGTCCAGCTGGTATCTTTTAGGTTAGGTTATTCTAAGCTTTGATAAAGAATTCAACAATAAGAAGGAAAAAGTTACAGGTGCTGACATCAAATCAAACCCTGCACCTGAACTGTGAAACTGGTGGACAGTCCCACATCATATGAATGAAAGAACCAGGAACCTTAAGACTGCATAAAGTGCATATTGGGTCATTGATCAGATTCATGTTACAAAGTCCAAGTGAAGTTAAGTATGTCCTGTGCACATAGTTCAAACTAATTTGTTGATGATCAGGGTTGGGAGAAGCCTCAACAAAACTGAATTTAAACACATGTAACAGATTTAAATCAGGGCAGTCGTACTTCCACATCCTGTCATGTGGTAGATTTTTATAGGCGAACACAAGGAAGAACTGATATGCTATCACATTGGCCTTTGGTGCAGGGATCCTGCGGCAATTCTCTGCATCCTCCTCTGTGTAAAAGTCTCAGAGGCGGCGAGAGGCAAAATCTTGCTGTGCCTCTGATACGCCTCCAAAGGTAGTATCAGAGGCACAGCATTGGTGAACTGAACTTGTGTGAATGGATGAGCCCAAGCTTGGAGCAGGAGCGTGTTGGTCTGACATTCTTATAACTGCACAGGTCCTTCTCTCAACTGAATAAAGAGAAATGTCCAACAAAGCAAGCAGGACCAAACAACAGTAATGTAGTAACTGGTAGTGTCTTTGGCAATTTATATGAGGAAAAAAATACAGCAGTTGTACTTGGAGAGGTGTCTGTGATCCTGTCTGTCCTATCAAGTCTTCATCAGATTTGGTCATGTGTCTTTCCACGATTATTGTAGTTACTGTCTTGAAAAGAACAAGGCAACAGTCAACCCTCCTGACCAAGACTTCAGTGAACTTTCCCGCAGAAAACAGCCTCCCTCCCCACAAGTGACGGAGTCAGACAGCATCCAGTTTACTGATGGAGATTATGTAATTATGTAATGTAATGAAAAAAAAATATTTTTGTCAATTTCTAGGATGTTTGGTGAGTCAGGATCTCAATCACAACACATTGTAACAGCATATATATGATTATAAACAGTCAGCAGGTACATGTTTAGAATAACTGGAGGACACCAGGGAAACACCTTGAAAACACACAGACATCCTCATCATGACTCACACCACTTTAGGATCCAATGTCCAAGAAGAGAAAAGATTGATGCAGAGGGAAGGCAATTTAATGAAACATGGGAAAGTGAATACATGTTTGTGCTTCAAGGAGACTAAACAGTATGACAGTCCATCTTTTCACACCAACTAGGTGTGAATAAATTTAGTAAAAATCATCAAGAAAATTAAAACACTACTCCAAAACCACAGCAAACAATCAAAAATCACCTCAAAAAACAAATCTCAATCAGCCAAATCTAAACTCAGAATTGGAAATGAGCACGTGTTAAAACAGAAAGTGGCAAATAAATCAACAAACAAAATGAGTTTAATCAATGGAAAAGATATAGGAAAATATAATGTAAAATCAAAGTGGTGAATAGGTAAATGTTAGTGTTATTTTTGTTATTTTATTTTATTTTAACCATGCATTTTATTCTTTATTTCCATCATTAAACCCAAATAAAAATGAAAACGATAAAAATAGGAAAACTCAAGTTAAATGGGTAAAAGACTATAACAGATTTTTAGTATTGGTTTTGCCTGAGCTTCAATAGGACATAGAAACTCTAGAACAGGGGCAGTCAGGTTAATGTCAATCAGAGTTTATGTTGTGTGTATTTGTCAAATTCAACACCAGTAACATCCATGTAATCTAAAAGGGGCATGTGGGATACCTATAGCATCAAAAGGCATCGTACCACTAAAGAGGGAGAATTATTATCGGAGTTACACTAAATTGCAAGCAATAGTTTTCTGGAGACCACAGAGGCCTGGCTGTCTAAATGGGTGCCAAGGTCTGTGTCTCTCTGTCTCCCACAAGGGCGGCAGCAGGCAAAGTTTCAGCCGGTAAATTAAAGATCTATTCTTTGGTGCCTACAGCCTGTGTTTTCAAATGAGTTCTAATCTCATTTAAAGCACAAGATGGTGGTGAGGTTGGTACACAATGTGTCAGGTGGTGCCAATTAGCTCCTGTTTTACCTTTTACATGGACTACATGTGAGGTGCTTTCAATTACCTCATATGGTCCTGTCCACCTGGGTTCAGACCACTTTATCTTGTGGACCTTTACCTGTACCCAGTCTCCCTCTGGCTCTCCCTCCACCCTCTGCACCTGTTTACACAAAACTCGAGTCATGTTAGTCAGAGCAGTCATATAGTCGTCACAGTCAATTTGCCACAGATCCAGAGCGGGGAAGTGTCCCCCTCTCTAAGTGGGCCTGGCATAGGACGGCCTGTCAACAACTCATGACGAATCAAGTGTGTTTTGCTGTGAGGAGAGTTCATCATTGACATTAACGCCAAAGGCAGAGCATCTACCCATGTGAGTTTAGTAACTGCGCAAATTTTGGCGATTTTTCGTTTTAATGTTTGGTTTGCTCTCTCAACTATCCCCTGTGACGCAGGATGATAGACACTAACGAACCTGGGTGTGATGCCTGATGCTGCCTCTACTTCGGCCAAGCATTTGTTGTTGAAATGAGATCCGCTGTCTGACCTGACGGAGCGTGGAACTCCATACCGGGGAATGAGTTCATTTTTCAGCCATTTGACAACCATTTTGGCGTCTTCTTTTCGGCAGGGAATCACTTCAACCCATTTGGTGTATCTGTCAATCATCACCAGAAGGTATCTGCAACCCTGCACTCTGTTGTCTGCCCCCATGTCAGTGTAGTCGATAGTGATGTCTTTGAATGGGGCATCTGGAACAAGGAATTTGCCCATCGGGCATTTGTAGACTAGTTTGGGGTTGTGACCGTTGCACACGTTGCACTCAGCCACACAGCTGTTAACCATGTCAGTCACGAATGGATGCCACCATAGAATATCTATGTTTTTCATCGTGGTCTTTTTGCTCTCATGCGCTGGCCCATGAGCTTGCTTCAGGAGTAGATGGCACAATTTCGAAGGAGTGACAATTCTTCCATCGTGAGATCTCCAAAGTCCCTCCTTTTGTGTGGCCCCTTTCTTTATCCATTCGTTTTTCTCATAGACTCCAGCTTCCTCTTGCATGTTTTTGATGTCATTCTCTGTCAGTTCCGGTAAATTTGTGGCTATGACAGCCATCATTTTTATCCTTTGTATCCTCCAGCCCTTTTCGCAGCAGTGTCCGCTGCTTCATTTCCTCTTACTACATCTGAGCATCCTTTGGCATGCCCTTTGCACTTCATGATGGCCACTTCTTTCGGGAGAAGTACAGCTTTGATCAGCTCTTCCAGCTGCTTTCTATGTTTCACAGGTGTGCTGGCAGTAGTCAGAAAGCTTCTTCTCACCCATTGTGGACCATCCACATGCACAGCTCCATGAGAATAGGTGGAGTCAGTGTAGATGTTTACTCTGAGCCCACGACCACATAGGAGGCAACATTGCCATGTTCTCAGTCAGCCCCTCCTTTTCCTCCTCCCAAGCTTGGAGATACTCTTCATTTTAGGGGGGCGGCGAGGTAATTGTAAGTACAGTGCAGAGGGTCCGGTGGCTCAGTGTATGTCAGCTAGATTTTTCTCAATGAGAAAAACAGAAAATTTGAATGTTTCAAAAACTAAGGTTCAAAGTGGAATATTTAGGATGACGTTATTACAGCCTTGATTAGGTCAACAATTGATAACAACATTGATTTTGATGCATTATTATTTTTGAGGCAATGAGAGTTTATCCAACAAATCTACAAGTTTTAACCTGGGGACCCAAAATGGTCCCTCATAAATGTATTCATGTTATCTAATCATTTCTTTTTCTTTTGCAGGTTTGTGGCACCTACTCCTGCCGTCGGCAGACACGCAGGTGGCCCATGTGCCTGCTCTACCACATGATAGACATGTCATGCTATAATGCCTATGTCATGTCCACCTGTGTGGACCCCAGCTGGTGTTGAGGCAGACTTCCCTGTATACACTTGGAGCCTCCAGGCATACGTGGTCTGCACGTCACAGAGAGCCCAAATCTTCAACCCACACTTTGCAGGTTTGGAGGGCATATAGTGTCTGAATGAACAGCGGCCCCTAAAAGTGACCAGTTGTTTATCAATGCATATGTCCCCCCCTGGGTTAAACAGCTCAGGGAGGCAGGTGCTCAATCTGCTCCACAGGTCATCAGACCTAAAACTTGTTTTCCCTGTATTTTGAAGGCAGTGTCTTAGATTTATTAGGTATTCATGGGAAAAGCATTATAATATATCAGGATTACAGTATATCAAAAATATGTGGTTATAATGGGAGTCAATGTGTCTAAATTGGGCCCGAGGTTAAAGGACGTAGGTAAGATGCGAATCTCCTATTCTATACACCTTACAATAGAGGGGATCACGGAATTTTAAAAGTATCAATAAAAAACAAATCCTTAAACTGACCGATATATTGAGAATCACAGAAGTCAAAAAGGCAGAGTGTACACGTTTGGTACCCCAAGGTGCCTCAAGGGTTAAGAGATGATCACTATCCTATAATAACTGAAGTAAGCTTGAATTTGGAGGAACATGATCCAGGACCGCAGAAATGGCCGATCGGTAATCCTGATTGGGAGAATGTTAACTTCATTGATCAAGAAAGGTAAAAATATAATGAACATTTCTGTTTGTAGAGCTACTCTTGATGCCGAAAAGCAGTAAATACAGTGGAAGGGATGTAAGCACGAAAAGAGGATTGTACCATGGTGGACAAAGGAATGTTATCAAACAATTAAGCCTTGAAATGAAGATTTTAGAATGTTGAAAAGGAACCACAGGTTCCAGAATCTGATTAAATATGAAAGCTTATGGTGAATGTAAAGAGAGTCATTATAAACAGCAAAGAAAAACTTTTGGAAGTAATTTTAACTCCTTGGGAAGAGAGACAAAAATTGATAAAATCTGGGGAATTATTTGTCTTGTCCGAACTGAATGGGGGGCACACAGCACTAGATCAGCATTAGATTATGGGTGTATGGGTCAGCAGCAAGCACAATGCTGAAAAGTTTGATCATTTTCAGATCAGGCTGTGAAATTATGCACAGGTGCATGATTAGAAACCAAAAAAAGACTTCAGTCCTACATTACCTTAACCAGTCATCCCACCCCGCCATTAACATTATTAGAAAAAAAGAACAATGCTTCAAAAGATGCATAAAATCAAAGACAGTAAAATAGGAGTTGGTGTTATTGTACCAGAATTTCACTACAAATTATGGAAAAAGACCATGGAGATCTGTCATTTGCTAAGACTCAAGCTCATCATTGACCATTTTAAACTACAGCCATTCAGACAGCAGGCAGGATGTTTTAATAGAAGTACAGCAAACAATATATAGAATTCAAATGACGAGTCTTACAGTAATATTTTTATGGATACCAGCCCATATTAATGTCAAAGGAAATGAGATGGCAGATAAGATTACAAAGCATGCTACAAAAAGTAATAACATCAGCGTCAGCAAACCAGATCCAGAGAATGATCAAGTAGAGACTGACAGAAAGATGGGAAAAGCACCAGGAAGAAGAGAGAGAAGGACACTGGTTTCACAAGTGCAAAGGAGAGTAGGAGAAATGAGGTGTACAGGAAGGACCAGGACAGATGAGACTGTCACAGACTTAACACTAACCCCTGACCCCTAACCCCTAACCCCTAACCCTAACTCTAACTCTTTAGATTTGGACACACTGGACAGTTAGCTAAGTAGGAAACAATGGCACAGGCAGATGTGAATGTTGTGGGCAGGAAGAAACAGAACTGTCTGAGATACAGTGTGAGGAAGAGAGAAGACAAATGATGGAAAACCTCAGGGACATAAAAGTACACTCTAACCTTATAGACATTCTATAACATTCTCAAGTGACGTGTTCTCACATCGATAGAAACGATATCACTTTTCTTTCTTTCTTAGTCTTTTTGAATATGCCAGGTAACTTCACCCTCTGATCGCGCTCCACGCCAGTAGGGGGCGGTAACGTGCCAATTCGTTGCTTGCCAGCCTCAAATAGCGCTCAAACACGAAGAAGGGAAGCTGAATGAGCGTGTTATGAGATGTCTGTGGCTGGTGGTCGTCTGTCGCTCCTGGTCAGCCGTGTTGGACTCGTCCTGTGCCGGTGTGCTGCGGCTCCGCTATCATTCCGCGTTGTTGGATGTAACAGAGGGACGAAGTTACCTGCTGCCGGCGCCACTGTGATCCAGAGCCGAGCACTGAGCGACACGCAGCACGTCAGTAAAGGTAGTCTGAGAGAAACCGGTCGGTTAACTGGGAGACAGTATACAGTGTCCTGGACGGCGCACCTCTGTCCATTTCCATTTAAGAGTGTTCTACTCTCTCAACTACGCGCAATATTGTTATCTCAGGAGGAGTCCTCAGTCGATCAGGGCCCATTCAGATGGACTGGGGGCGTTATCAGCTCAGTTAATGCTAATTCACTCAGGTGAGCTTATTCACCGTCTGTACAACCGGTAGAGTCAGATCATACATACATATATATATATACATGTATATGGTGGACGTATATACATGTATATATGTCTATATACATGTACATACGTCTACCATAGACATGTATACATGTATGTTTATGGTAGAGACGATCTCCCAGCTGGGCACGTGCCCGGCATCCGGTATTGTCCTGGGCGGCGGACTGAAGGGACCCTGTGTCGTGTTGGACAACAAATTCAAACTCCGAATTTTGATATTTACAATAGTGAAATCTAAATTCAGTCATGAGAGCAGAGAGTTTGCTTACTTAGCCTTAACTAAATGAAGATCTTCCTCCTCTCATTAAAATGTATTTCCCAAATCTACTTGGTACACCTTTTAAATGACGGTCTTTGTCAGGTGTGACTGTTTCCCACACTGCTTTGACCAGCTGACCCCTGAACAGTGCAGCCTGTAAGTGTTAAATGTAACAGTGTTTGGTCTCTATGTACTCCAGCAAATTGGACATGAAGTGCAGACTGTTGTTTGGTGTTCTTCACATCCACCCTGGATGAAGAATTGGGGCAACAGCTACTCAGCTGCTCAGACTGTAGATGTAAATGTAACCACATAGTCATTGTGTCTTATCAGTTCAGTATCCTGGAATACAGAGCCAGCACAAGCCTGTCCACACACTGTGCTGTGCCTGTTGTGCATTTTAACACGTTTGTCTCCCTCTGACCTCGCCGTAGCCTCCTGAGCCGAGGCCAGCACTGAGAGATCAGGGTGGTGAAGTCTTGACTCACTATGTTGTCTTCCTTCCAAGGGAAACTGGTGCGAAATGGAGAGGAAAAGAAAGCAGTGGTGAGTCTCCCCTGTATGATCTGTGATCGTGCCTGCATTCAGTCATCATAGTACAGTACATACCTGAGATGATCTACATTCATACTGTTGGCTGCAGCATCTACTGTGGTTTTCCCGTTATTGCTATTATTATTATAGTAGTATTATTATTATTATTATTATTACATACTAATAAATGCTAATAATCATTGTTCACACAAGCTCATACTTCACATGGTAGTTTTCTCACATTTCTTCTTGATCTTCTTGATTTGACTTTAACCCCTGTCTCCCTGTCACTGTTGTCAGATCTGTATTGAGGGGAACATTGCCAGTGGGAAGACAACATGTCTGGAGTATTTCAGCAAAACTAGCAACATAGAGGTAACAGAGCCAGGTCCTCATACAGCAGTGGTGTGCAATGTTGCAGAATTGTGTGTATATGCTACAACACTAGTATCCACCTAGTTGTAACATAGCTGTCATTTAGTAAGAGGGTGGTGGAATTATTTTCTGTAATACTTTCCAATTTATTAAAAATGCTTATAAACACACGTTAGGCGCGCGCAACCCATGTGCCGAGGCTCTGCAGCGGACCCAGGTTCGACTCCCGGCCCGGGTCCCTTTGCTGCATGTCACTCCTCCTTGCTTACCCTGTTTCCTGTCACACTCTTCAGCTGTACTGTCAGTAAAGCCAAAAAAGGCACAAAAAAAAAAAAAAGTTGTCTTAACTAGCTATAAACAAGATGTAGCTTGTAATGCTAATTGGCCTATACTCACCAATAAACTCTTGAAAGAATCAAGTGTAGTCAGGACTTGTTGTTTTCATCTCATAGTGAAAGTAAAACCTAAATGTATTTTGTGTTTTTCTTACTTTGGATGTTTCATCTGGGTTTGAAAACTTTGTCGCATGCCTAAAGCTGAGGAGTGTTACTTATACCTTTTCTGCCTCTTACATAATCATTTGTGACCCAGCATGCATCTTCTTAAATGTATCAAAATGCATGACACGTTAATAACCTCCAAAAATGTTAGTCACAATGAGGCGTACATTATTATAGATGCCTCCATATGTATACTTAACACATATGATGCAAACTTATGATGTTGCATAGAGGCTATAGACCTTTCTATAATTGATTGTTGAGGTGTGTAAGTAAGCATCAGTAATAATTATTAATCCCATCAGTCATTAGTTTAAACTAGTGCGCACTCAATTTCACACAGATGAAGTTTCATTTCTAAAATCCAGTGTTTCAGCAGTCTTACTGTTGAGTTAGGATTTGGCAAACACCAGACACTGGAAGCATTATTAACATTACATTTCTCTCTTGCTCTGCAGGTCCTTACAGAACCAGTCTCTAAATGGAGGAATGTCCGTGGACACAACCCTCTGGTACTGCACATGACAGTGTTGTTGTCAGACTAATGGACATGTATTTACAGGAGACGTGCTGTGAGCATTAAATAAGTAGTATTTTCAATATTATGGTTTTAAAGAAACAAAACTAATACCCCCTTTCTGAAATAATAATAACAGTAAAACCCCCTGACACCACTGTTACGCCAAAATTAGTGCGTATAAGCAAGGTTTTTAAATGCAGGTCAACTCACTGATAATCAGCAATCAAATCTATTCACATTGCCAGTGGAAGAGTTTCTGATTCATCATCATAAATGTGCTGGGAAAAACAGAAACCACTGAAAGCAGCAGACAATATACCTCATCAGAATACACCCAAGAGATGTTAAAACTTGTTATAAACCTTCTTAATCTATATTATTCTGAAGTAGATAATTTGTTTTTTCCACAGTTAATAACGGAAGTGGCTAAGGAGTGAGACATCTTACTTTATATCTCATCAGTGTTGAGAGAGTTGCACATGTGCAGTACCAGTCAAGCAGCTGACCAGGCTCAGACCACATGGAAGCCACTGACAGTGTTTGCTTTTTAAAATATCTTTGACTTCATGCTCTCCTTCAGCAGAACAGGCACAATCTACATTCATTCCTCTTTCAAATGACCAGCTTCACTCAGCTGCGATGGAGTCACACACCCAGGTGGACTCTCTAATGTCCCCCACTTTTCAGGGGCAATCCTGTGACATGTTGAATTCAAGGATGTTTTTGTTAATACTTTTACATCTTCAAGCACATACAAACATACACCGAAACATACTTCAGTTAGTGCTGAGTTTAAAAGAGAGACTGAAATGAAAGAAAACCACCGTTACACTGTCAGGGGCTTCTTTGTCAGTACCTGAGCCCTGCCTGCTCCCACGCTTTTTTTTTTTCAAGTATGTCTTTATTATTAATTATATGTCACATCTTGTTCACATATACACACATTCTTTTTGCATTTATCCCCCCCTTCAAATCCACTTCTACCCAGCAATCCTGGTTATGCACACAGGTCCATACAGTGTTCACTACAGCCAGCTACACAGCTAGGCTTAGATAGATAACAACTTCTGCATGGGAAGTGGTGTACGCCTCTTTCAGGCCCCATTTTGTGTGTATGCACTGTTTATAAATGAGAACCTTGAACTGTGCATGTGCAGCTCTCAACAGAGATGAGGAAGAAGTGAGGTAACTCTCTCCACAGCTATTTTCATCATCAGCTCCAGAAAAATCTGACTTAGAATGCTTGTGATTAAGACTTCTTAAAACAAGGTTAATGTCTCCTTGATGTGAGGATGTACTGAGTAGTATAAGTGAAAAGTTTAAGTGAATATTACACAGAGAAAAAACAGCATAATTCTTTTCCAGCACAAGGTCGATTTTTCTGCAATGCAAATGAAGGCATGAACCAATCATGTTATATGAAACAGATGCCACAGCACAACTCATGATAATAGCAGACCTTATTGTTTATGTTTCTTTATCTTGTATTACATGATAGAAGACAAAAAAAACTATGAAGACAATATGACAAAGGTGACTTGGGATGAATGACCTTGGTTGCTCCCTGCACAGACAGGCTGCTGTAAATGTGGGATTTACTGACAGGGAACTGGAGCTGTTACATCCATCTGAGCTGTCTTCAAATCCACCAGACTACTTTTATAAAAACACATTTTACGTCACAGAACCTGGGAGCTAATCTAACTGCTACAAACAAGCTAAGCTACCGAGGCAGTATAGTGTTGTTTGTAACTTTGATGTTTTAATGTGTTAATACATCAGTACGGACAGGACTTCACAGTCCCCGATGTGTAGAGGCTTGTACTGTGATGAGGTATACGATCTGCTGCTTTCTACTGTTCGCTGTTTGCCAGGCACACTCATGATAATGAACATGACACACAAGAAAAACAAAACAGTACTTATATTGTCAACTGACAATGGGAAAGAAGTCAAACACCCATTTTAGTGGTAAAAGCGTAAAAACCTGCAAACCTGATCATTTTGGTTTGACAGTGGTGTAAAATATGAAGACTTACAACAGGCCCTTGTTTGCTCTTTTTTTTTTTTTTAGACCAAATTTGTGTGATAGACACTTGAATTACAATGCAATATGCCTCATTTAAACAGGTATCTCCTGTGTACTGTGTTTCAATGAGATTTAGCCTAATTATAGCAATAAATTCATAAAGATTAAAATGATTATAATCCATCCTGAGGGGGCCATTATCCACATGATACCATGTATGGAGGGTAAGGCTGGATGACATATGGATATTATAATGTTACACTGTAAGAGACTATACCATATATGGTCTTAGGTTTTGGATAAAATTATATCACAATATGACTTTTCCTGATTTTAGAGGCTGCTTAACAGTAAAGTGCTGTTATCTTGTTCCAATACTTGCCTTTACCCACGTTACATCCATATTGCTGTTGATAATTTATCTAATATCTCACTGTGTTGATATTTTGTGAAAGTACCAATAGTCATCCCTACAATATCAATATTGAGTTATTTGGTCAAAAATATTGTGATATTTGATTTTGTTGCATTTGTTGCATCACATTGTTGCATCAACATTTATGAAATGCTTTTGAGGAGATTTAAAAATATTGAGATTTAAACTGTGTATCACAATTTGGCCTAAATACATGACAAAATTGTTTTAATGCCATACCACCCAGCCTCAATCCTGTGGTTTGTATAGCATGGGGGTTGTGTCAATTATTTATTTCTGGCCCTGTAGGCACTGATGTATCAGGATCCTGCACGCTGGGGCATCACACTGCAGACATATGTTCAACTCACCATGCTGGATAGACACCTGTCGACGATAGTAAGTGTAACCAGGAAACACACATTTTACTTATACTAGTGATAAATGTTGTGGTGACCTGCGGCGCTGATAAACATGTTGTTTGCTGTGGACTGGTGATGCAAACATAAGACCTCATCAGGATTCAGCTATATATATTTAAACGTCTCTGTTGTTACCAGGCAGCTCCTGTCAGGATGATGGAGAGGTCCATCTTCAGTGCCAAGTACATCTTTGTGGAGAATCTCTTCAAAAGGTAACACTTCAGCACCTGGATCAGACCAAGAGACTAAATAAACACAGTTCAGCTAAACTCTCATCCTGCTTTGATAGATTCTGATGCATAATAATTCAAGGTCATAGACTATATTTAATACCTCCTGGAGGTGCAATGTTCTCTGAAAGGCCATTTATATAAGAAAAGGTTGGCAGAATGGATAACATTTTGTGTCATGGTTGACTGATTTTATATCACAATATAGCCGTTTATTAACATATAATTTGTCACATATTTTCAAACTGTGTTAGAGAAAATGTTTGTTTTCTCGACTTAGGTAGAGAATTAAATACCTGACACATAAAGACACTTAACACTGATGTTACATTATGATTAATCCAAGATTAACATTAAAAAACGGCTGGTAGATTTACAGTATTGCCCTATTTAAAGAAGATGTAAATGCTATGAAAAATCTATGATGTGGCAAATTTAGATCATATCATGGTTTTTATTAAATATTGCTTATATTTCTTGACACATTTTTCTCCCAGTGGGAAAATGCCTGAAGTGGACTATGCTGTCCTCACCGAGTGGTTTGAGTGGATCACAACTAACATTTCCATTCCAGTTGATCTGATTGGTGAGAATACACAAAGCAGAAATACAAACACACATTTAAACAAGATTTGACGAACATAAGAAATGCAGTAGTTGCAGTGGTTTCTTAAGATTCCAGACAGAGACTGATGACAGACTGGCAACATCATGTTTTCAAATGAAGAGGTAATGAGTATCTATAGGCATCCTATCTGAATAGAAATATTGAACTGTGAATGTCTGACTCGCAGACAGGAAACGTGATTTAGTATATTGGATGTACAACTAATTCACCTAGGTTTTTAAAATGTGCATGTCTCTGGTGACACCAGAGTGTCTTCTTATTAAATATTTTTCTCTTGGCATTAAATCAGAAGTCAAATCCGGAGGGTCTCTTTGTTCTACACAGTGTTCAAATACACACAGTATATTGCCCTCTAATACACTCCAGTGACAGAAGTTGCAATATTGCACTGCACTGATAAAGCACTGCAGTTCAGCAGATCGTCATCAAATGACATAGAACAAGTCCTCATTATCTAAGCCTTCTATAAAAAACTGTTTCAGCACTCAGCACTAACCCATGAAAAAGCTGCAACTGAACTGAACTGGACTGCTGTTCATTCTTTGACTGTTTGCTCTCATTGCCAGTCTACCTGCAGACTTCTCCTCAGACCTGTCATGAGAGGTTAAAACAGAGATGCAGAGAGGAGGAGAAAGTCATTCCATTGGTGAGAACACAAACTCTAACAAAGAAGTCAAATTGAGATTTTCTTGCTTTTCTTTTTTTTTTTTGAGAATTGCAAAGATTAACCTTTTGTGTGTCGTGCACCAGTGTGCCATCTTAAATGAGGCCTCAATCCAGTGTGTGTCTGTGTGTCTGTGTGTCTGTGTGTCTGTGTGTCTGTGTGTCTGTGTTCACCAGGAGTATCTGGAGTCCATCCACCAGCTGTATGAGGACTGGCTCATCAACCGGACCTCATCCCCTCTGCCTGCTCCTGTTCTGGTGATTGACCATCACATTTTTCATTGGTTTATGTAGATACTGTACCTACATACAGTAGTTTCAGGTTTCAAATATAACTTTTTTCTGATGCCTTTGTTTTGCTGATCATCCTCTCTCCATGTGATGTCAAGGTGTCTTAGTGACCTTGAAATCTGTAGTTTCTTTGTCTCCTTCAGCACCGTCTTTTTTCCTGCAGGTGATTCCTGCTGACCATGACCTCCAGAAGATGCTCAGCCAGTATGAAGAAAACCGTGACAAAATCCTAGCAGCTAGCTACCACTGATATCCTGTTACACACACATCCTGCATGGAGACAGGACACCCCAAAACCATTGTTGTGCAGTTTATCTGCTACATTGACTTAAAGCTTTTCACAACCGCTAGAGTTCTAAGATTTTGATTTACATTTTTAGCAATTTGGCAACTCATTTTAAAAAGGGCAAATCACCATTTGTAGACACTTTCCAAAATGTATATATAAATAGAACTTCACACCAAGCAAAATAGTGAGTTTAATAAAATAACTTGAGAAACTTTTAAGCATCCAAGAGCTCTGCGGCTGTCACCTAAACTGTGACGTTTAGCAGAGTTGTACCACATTGTTTGTAGTTTCTGGTGCATTTGTTATTTATTAGTGCTTTTTAGTGTACTGTGTAAAGCACTTAAGTTTATCCTTTATTGTCGATGATGAACGACAATGATGGAGTGGATCACAAGGGGACAAGTGTTTTTTATTTGTGGGAGTGGAGCGTTAGCAACAGCCAGCACTCCACCCACTACAGTTACAGACTACATGTTTACCTTAAAGTGATATCATTGATTTTGGGGCCACATGAAAGCCATGTAGTGTTGACATGTTTCTGTTACTGCTTTGTATGAGTGTATGATCTTTGGTCTTATGCTATATTAAATCATTTCTAATTAAAGTAATCAACATATTTTTCAGCATTTTCTTTATGTATTGGTACGATATGTTGGCTGTCAGCTCACAAATGCAACTAAACAGACGGCAGCATTGTTCAAACAAGCTATTGCTCTCTCCCTGATACAGCAAGAATGTGTTTCCACGGGTTTCTTTTTAATCCTAAGTGCTGTATTTATCCCTGCACACATTTTATATCTTTCTTGTTGAGGAAAGCAATTGAGCAATTGCTCAGCCAAGGGATTATCAAAGGAGAAATTCATTCAAAAATAGAAATTTACTCATCCTTATACTTATGAAAAGTCGTGTGTCGTCCCAAAAACTTCTGGAGGTTCACAGCAAAACAGCGTTGCAGCAGCTCTCTATAAAATAACATCTCTGTCTGTCTCTCTGTGTGTATGTGTGTGTGTGTGTGTCCCTCAAATATCTCTGCAGATCAGGATCAGACAACAAAGTAGAATCGGAATCTGTGGATGTTAGTGTGTAGCTAGCTGCTAGCTGCTAGCCCACATGGCCCACCTCCCGAGTTGACGGATGCAAAACCGGACTTAGGGTAAATAATGTCCGCCATGCTTTTTCGCGAACATTGCCATCTCGTTTGCTTTGTGTCTGGTGCAGGAATCAATGGTAAAGACCGGCTTTTGTCACGAAAGTGTCCAAGCAGCGAGTTTGGTTGTTAAGGAAGTTGTGGGAGAGACAGAGGCGGATGAATGACAGGCAACAACGGTCGGTGTAGAGACAGTGATAGAGACAGCGATATTGAGACTTGAGAGATTTGCGACATTTAGCGTGTGTGGAGTGTGTAGTTAGTGTGTTATGTAGTGTGTTTAGTGGAGTCGTTTTTTTGTTTAATGAGTCAAAACAATGAGGAGAAGCTGAATGTGGAGCAGGCAGTGCAGCTCTTCATTCAGCTGGAAGGAGCTCAGGCAGACCTGAGCACTGCCTGCATTTACATGTAAATAGTTACATATAACTTTGTACATTTTTAAAATGTATGCACATATTTAGCAAACAATTCATATTTGCATTATAAGTAATAAAAAATGGTTTGTTAAACATACTTGTGGTTTTCACAGTAAAAAAATGTAACTTTTTCTACTCAGATTTTATGTTTTTTTTGTGATTTTAGGTCCATTGTGCTAATACAGTATGTCAAAATAAAATAACTGTACAGTCACACATGTGAGATTGTGCTGAAAATGATTACACCAAGTAAATAGTTTTCAATGTTAGATATAATGGCAAAATCAAAAATAGTCAAAAACGGCCAATTATACCCTGGAATATCGGATTTCACAACCAAACCTAAATATCCCTGAAGTCCCACCTTCAAACACAGCCTCATTTGGCCATCCATGAAAAAGCTACTTAACCTCCCACTTTTCTATAGGAGTACATATTTCCTACGGGCACTGCACTAGTTCTCCTAAATGGAAGGAGATGGGGCCTTGTTTTACAATGTAAAAACTTTAATTTTCCATTATTACAGTTAAGCACTGCTTTAGGTAAAAAGATGCTGTACAGAGCGAGACACAGATGGTCCTCCTGTTCCCAGCCCACTTCACTCTCAATCATCTCTGCTCTTCTGCTTGTTAAAGCACACCGACAGTAGCTGCCCTGTCCATTTTTTATTCTGATAATCATCTTACCTCATCTTACAAGTGTGTTAACTTTTATCCATAGTTGCCTTAAAATACTATTGTAAAATATTAGGCTACATTGAATGGTGGACATGATGTGTCAGGCCTAGGTAAAAGGGATATCTAGGAAAGGGAGAGGTGGACCCAAACGCAGTATACTCGGGAGGCAAAGATAGGGAGAAAAAAGGGCGAGCTTTATTAAAAGCTGATTTCAAAAACAAAACAGGCCAAAACAGGGCAAAAAACAAAGTAACAACCAAGAACGAAACAAAGTAGCAAAAGAAAAACAGCTAGACAAAGTTCAAACCAAAATTCAAAGTTCAACTAAAACATGGAAAAACTCAAAACCAAGACATACCAAAACGGGACAGAAGCGCATGGATCAGGATCAGGAACATGGAACATGGAACATGGAACATGGAACATGGAACATGGAACATGGAACATGGACCAGCAAACAGAATACACAAGACAGAATACAATGACCAGACGAGGAGTGAGGGGAACACAGAGACTAAATACACAGACACTAATGACATGACGAGGAACAGGTGAGGAAGGGAGCCAGGTGAGATAACGAGGGGGAGGAGCACAGAGGAACAGACCAGGAGGGAACAAGACAACAGACAGAGGGAGCCAGAGGGGGAAACACAGGAGAACTTAAAGGACACATGAGGGCATGGAAAAAATCAGAACATGAGACACGAGACAAGGAAAAACCAAAACACAGAACACAACAAGACATAGAAAAAAGGACATGAATCAAAACCAAAAACCAGATACAAGGACAAAACAAACAGGAGTCATGACATGATGTTGATTAAAATTTGTGACGAACAATTTTCATGCAATGGCCGCTGATATATGAAAGTATGGAGGAGACTAACGTGATTGATACAGTTGTGTGATGTAGAGAAGATGTATTGTGTCAGTATATCTTACTGTGAATGCTCTGCTGATGGTACCAGTATGTACTGATTGAGTGTGTAGTAGGCAGTATGTTAGTTGGATTATACAATTTTATGTTGTTTTTTTCCCAGGTGTTTTAAATCATGTACCTCAGTTTATTAGAAGGATGCTGCAACGCTGTGAAGCTCCAGAAGTGTTTTGTGGACTATTAATTGTCATCTGACTTTCCATGGTATTGAAATGAGTAGATAATTACTGACATTGGGTTAGCCTTTAACATATTTTATACACAAGCAGTTTGATTTCTTAAGTGACCATGGAGTTGGTGTTGACTTTTCGTTAATTAACTAATTGCAAATTTATTACAAATGTCTCAAACCTGTTCCATCTACTAAGGCAGATCTGCATTACAACATGACCCTCTGGTCCTGTCCTATGAAGGGAAGATGTGTCAAACCTGAATGTAAATACATTAGTTATCTTTGTTAAGACTGCTCAAATGCTGAATCCACAAAAGTTATGTTTTACAGTGTCCAAACTTGTATGGATTCATGGTTGTGCTAGTAAAGGGTTGTAAAGCTGGGTGGAGAGTATTATTGCAGCAGAGGAGTGCTGCTCTCTGGTATTTAAGAAAGATAATAATAGTTGCAATAATAGAGGTAATCTTGAATCTCTGATTGTAAATATTATCTTGTCACCTAAGATTAATTTTAACATTTTAACCTTGCACAGTCCTCCTCCTTGCAGTGTGTCCTTTTTTTATCATGATTTAGATAAACTGTTGAAAATGTTAAATTATCACAGTTAAAGCAGATTTTAACATGAATTGGCTCAACAAAGGCAACATGCACAAACTTTAAATGAGGTGAAGGTGCTGGCAGTATCATACTGTGCTGCTCTGAAGAAAGTAAATGGAATAATGAAGAAGGACGATTATCTCCAAATTCTTCAGGAAAACCTAAAATCATCAGTCAGAAGATTGGGTCTTGGGTGCAGTTGGGTGGTCCAACAGAGCAATGATCCCAAACACACATCAGAAGTGGTAAAGGAACTGATCAATCAGGCTGGAGTTGAGGTTTTGGAACAGCCTTCACAAAGTCCTGACTTGAGCCCCATCGAGAACATGTGGACTGTACTGAAGTAACAAGTCTGTACCAGGAAGACAACACATTTATTGACAGAATACAACAAATACCGGAGAACAGGATGTCTAGCTTCATACCATGTTTTGTTGTGGTCATGACAATAAAACTAATTTCATCACTCTCTAATCTTATACTTACAGACTTGTTTACCATGGAAAACATCCTTCAATCTGTGTGCATGAGGGATGATATAGTCTATGTTTTTGTTATTTTGTTGTATGTTGAAGAAGGTTCTCAGTCATCAAGGTCATGGTAATTCTGAATGATATATCGTAGGCAAATGTCTCACCCTGCAGAGTAAACTATCTCACATTAACACTGACATACATCCCTGTGCCAGGTTTAAAAGTTGGCTTTGTTCAGCCTCATATGCATAAAACACTTTGTCCCATTAGCTCAGTTGGTAGAGCGGGAGTCCCATGTACAGAGGCCTTGTCCTTGCTGTAGTGGGCCCTGGTTCTGGCCTCGGGCCCTTTGCTGTGTGTCACCTCCCCTCTTTCTCTGTCATGATTTAGTGTCTTGGCACACATGGAATTTTGGTTAAGATGTTGAAATGGATGAAACATGGGCAGAATTATGTTAATTTGCCATGGAGATTTCCATATGTAATAGAACCATATATTGCATAGTTAACAGATCACCCCTCAGCTCCGACATAGGATGAATCCAAGTTTGACTGAAATCTGCCTCAAATGTCAGGTGCAGGTATGAAGTTATGTGCACTGTATGTGGACATATATTGATATTGAAGAATATTAACAAAAATTGTTACTGTGATTTTTGGTGTCGATGTTAGTGCTGAACCTCAGGTCATTGTTCTTGGTTTGTCCAGCCTTACATCAAAGGATATTATTAAAGAAGACTATTCAATATACAAATCAATCAAATGCACACCGAAGACTTGTGACCGCTTGCTCTATAGATGGTGTCTAACTGTGAAAAAAGTGTCATCTGCATAAAAATGGACTTTGCAGTTATCCTATTATTATTATATTTATATAAATATATAGTAACAAAAAAGAACCTAAAATTGAACCTTGTTCGAGTCCATTTCCTAAAATTCAAAATCCCTGAGTTTAATCCTGAGCCCATTAATTTTAAGAGATGCATCATTAAAACCCAGCAGGATCACTTCATACAAAAGTATCCAAATGTCTAACACTATCCAGTAGGAAGCAACCAGCTAGTCTAGCCATTTGCCTAAGCTTCATGGGAAACTTTTGGGGAAATTCCAATCAAATATCCCTTGATTTGCTCAGATCAGGGTGTGCATAGACCAGAATCTTTTACCTGATTAAAAGTGCATACAGGTCCTTTTTTTTACTTTCAACTGTTTGCCTTAACACTATTAATAATAAACTTCTACTTATTATTTTTCGTGTAGTGTGTACAGGTAAAACTTCTCTGAAAAGGTTGTCACTAAATTGTGACATAAAATTGGATATAGAAACTATGTAAGACAGCATTTCCTGGCTTTCCCTCTCCTGCAGCCTGGCCTCCCAAGTTCTGCATCTCTCTTGCACCATCTGCTGCTGATTCCTCTTGTTCATCACCAACTTCGGCTCATGGCTGCTCCATTAATGCCAAGGCTTACTTGCTAATGGCAATAAATGGATCAGAAAGATGCTGAAATAACAACATTATAATGCCGTCTTGTAAAAAGCCTTCGTCAGATCTGTTGGCCAGATGACAAGCAAACAACTTTTAAAATGCTTGTTCCCTGAATGAAGATCAGATCCATAAGAGATATGCTGTGCAGCGTCATGTCATGTCATTGTCTGTAACCGCTTATCCCTTTCCACGGGGTCACGGGGTGTTGCTGCTGGAGCCAATCCCAGCCTTGTCTCAGGGCGAGGGCAATTCGCCAGCTCATCGCAGGGCCCTCACTGATGAGCAATGTGGGGTTCATGCTCAAAGACACTTCGACATGCAGCCGGGATTTGAACTAGCGACCTTTTGATCACTAGTCGACCTGCTCTACCCGCTGAGCTACAGCTACAGCTTGCAAATGCACTTTCTGACCCAAACAGGTGATCTATGAGCAGCGAAATACAGTGTGAGGCCCAGTTGCACTAATGTGTAGGGATACAGTTTTCTATGTTTGAGAAAATGTAGTGCCAAAAGAAAGGGCTGTCTGATGGCGATGTAAAGCAGTGTGAATGTTCACTATACAACGCACACTTGAACTGTTATAGATTTTTTAAGGTGAGCCTTGTTTTAGGTGGTTGAATTTCACTTTTTCTCTGGACCCTGTTCACTGCAGTACAGAGCTGAGCATCTGGGCTGGAGCAGCTCTCTACTTCTCCAAACTGAGGCTGCGCTGATCAGTGATTACAGTAGGGAACAGATCGACTATAGATATGTGCTTTATATGACCCCACTTCAAAAATCCTGAATTATCTCTTTAATAAATACAGTGGGTCAGCACTTTTCAGTTGCTTCACAGCTCTCAGTCTGTATTGGTCTGGACAAAATAAAATAAAGTATAACAGAAAGTATTTTTTGAAAAATGTTTTGTATAATACACTCAAATATATCCCAAATATTAAAATAGCTAACTTTGAGCATATAGGCTGTTAAAAGCAGTTGAAGCACATCTTTTATCAAACAAACCAAAAAAGCAGCTTTTTGTTTCCTTATTCAAACTTGGTCACATGGATTTATAAACTGTTCTGTTTGTATCTGATTTCACAGACTTTTTTTCTGGATAAATCGGACTAGCAGTAGGGATAACCATCTGTGATAATACTGTGTGAACAATCCCAAATCAGAATAACGGGATCTTTGAATGTAATTTAACAGCCACATGTGTAACTGGCTGAAGCCTGTTATCCAAAACTGGTTACTATGCAGCTAAAGCAGCTGAGAGCATAAAGAGAGTTCTGTCAATGTTTTTTTTATTTAAGAAATGGTACAACACAGGTTATGCAATGCATTAGATTAACCTACATTTCATTACATAACATTCCCTTCTCCCACTCACCCTCGCCAGCTGATGTATTCACAATACATTTCATAAATACGTATCTGCACTGTTCCAAGGCACAAGCCTGCACATGTTAGACGATTCAGAATACACTCACATCATCATCATCATTTAAAAGCGAAAGGAAAAAGCATTTCATTTATTAATGTGACTCAAGACCACTATCACATGGCATGGAGCGCAAACTGAACATACAACCACTACAAAATAACAGCACATACCACGGCCAAAGTTCAACAAATTTTACTTAAATAACAGAATGTCATTCTTCAGAAAGGCATCTTGTTTATGAAAAAACTTTAGTTTATCTGACTGTAATACTACAATATATATATATATATAGCACACTGGCTCTTGCAAGCTACCACTATCTAATGGGCTCATAGCTCAGGTAACCAAGAAGTCGATGGGCACTGAGTTTATCTGGTCCTGGACCTCAGATCATAGAGGGAGTCGCCACAGTCTGTGTGCCTCAGCTCAGCTGGATTTGGCTGCCTGGTGAGAGAGTGAACATGGGAGGCTTCCTCATGCAGCTCCTCCATCCTCCTAACCCTCCATCTTAAATCAACAATCATACGTAATTTTACAATCAATAGCCTTTATCCAGTGGATCATTCCCTAAGATACTTAAACTTCTCAAAGTATTGACAAGAAAGGTTCATTTCAAGTAGAACATTTTTTCACAGACCCCTCATAATAAATGTAACCAAAATCATTACATCCTTCAGCCGAGCAGCAGCAGAAATCTCTATTTGTGTCTTAATCTTAATTTAAACTGACTGTTTCAGACAGTATTGGTTGTGCTTGTAGGGCTGTAACCAATAATTAATTTCATTATCTATCAATATGTCCATCAATCTATGAATTTGTTGGTGCATAAAATGATAGAATGATAAAAGATTATCTCCTCAAATGTCTTGTTTAGAGCTAAAGTTTTGGAACCAAGGCTAAAATAGAATTTAGGAAATAAAAAAAATAAAAAAAAACTTCAAGAAAAAGATGTCTTTTTTGCAATTGTCCTTAAACTGTGGTTATCAAACCCTTGTGACAACGTTATGTTACAGAGGCAGAACATTTTACAATTTTGCAATAAACTTTACTGTCTAAAATGGCATCAGTGCACTAAAACAGTAAACTTACCTGGGAATGTGATGTCAATGAACCAAAACATCTTTTCCTGCATTATGATTTCTAATCATCATCAGGCATATAAGCCATACCAATATCTGTGGTAAGACAAATACTGGCTGAAAATATCAGCTAACCAATATAATGGTCAGGCTCTAGTCTCGTTTTCAAATCAAAAATTACTCAAACTGATCAAATCAAAATAGTTGGTGATCAACTTAATCATGTCTAACTAATCAATGAATCATTCCAATTGATTATAAGGGTTTGCTCAGTAGTTTTGTTATTATTGAGTTCAAAACATGTACATCAACCTAGGAGCACGTTGTTCTTTCTTCTGATGCTCGACTACAGTATGACATAAGAGTGTGTGAGCTGCTCCTCGTCTCCTCTGGCTGCTTCTGATCTTTCAGTGTCTTCTCCTTCCTGCCACCTTGTGCTGCCTCCTCTGCAGCTCTGACGGTCTGCTGCACTGACGGTCAGAGCTGAGGGCTTCTTCTGCTCTTTCATCACTGCAGGTTCAGACTGAGAGGATCTGCACCTCCTGGCAGCAGGGGTTGGCGCTGGTCCTGTCTGTATCACTGGCCTCTGGAGGTTCTGCTCCTCTGCCTCTCTCCCTGCGCTTGCCTTTCTCTCTTTCTTCCTTCTCTCTTTATTTGTGCTCTCCTCACCTCTCTCATTCTCTTTTCTTCTCTTTGACTCCTCTATGGCTTCGTGCACATGAAGCTGGCCCATCTTCTCTGCCAGCTCTCTCAGCTCCCATTCCTCATCCATGGAGCTCAGTGAGGGAGGCCCTGGGTCGGTCACTCTCTTATTTTGTGGGTCTGTGAAATAAGAGTTTCACATTTACATCCCAGACTGTAATTCAGTACACAAAGTAACAACACTGATCTCTCAACACGGTAGGTTGTGTTGTCATTATGATAATATTATTGATAACAGTTATGTAATGAGATTTTGGTCAGAACTAGGTTTTGTGGAATATGGCCAAAGTCATAGTCCACTTCATCAGCACATGATTAGTGTTCAGTTTTGATGAACACACTCTGCTGTGTTTGTGTGTGTGTTACCTGCTGTGGTCTGAGCGTCTCCTGGCTTCAGCCTCTTCTCTGCAGTGGATCCAGCTCTCAGTGTGATGTGCAGGGAAACGGCCTGAGGATGACCGGGCTCATCATCAGTGTTACTGAGGTTGTTGCTGATGGCATCTCCTGGGATGGACGTCTGACCACTACTTCTACCATCCTCACCAAACACTTCAGCAGCTTTGCTGCCATAATTCTTACTGCAGGTAGTTGTAGCGGCCACTTTGTTGTCTTTAATAATATCCCTTCTGTAGAGCTCAGCAGCTATACTGTCATCACTGGAATCACTAGTGCTAGCAGTATGAACTGCTTTACTGCTTCCCCTGGTGCTGTTTGCTCTGTGAGATTTGTCTGAGAGGAGAGGGCGGCCCCTGATGGCCAGGTCAGGGTAGGTCATCTGCATCTCCATGATGGACGGGTCTACACTGTTGAGGTGGCAGCGTCGAGGATTGAGCAGGGGCTTCACTGCAAGCCTGCTGTCTAAATACTGAGGTACCTAGAGAAATAAAAGAGATGAGTTTAGTACAGCCTGCAGCTGGTTTATTGTGTGTTATGTTTGTGAACCTGTTCCTCAGTCTATGGTGTCATCCATCCTCTCACAGTGGTCCACTACCTGGATGTCCTTCAAGATCAAAGAAGTGATGAAACACCAGTGAGAGATGACCTCAGCCAACAGCCTGTCAAAGGTGCATTCAACATACCAAATTGGTCCAAAAAGATTTTGAAGCTATTAAATGCACAATAGGTCATTTATTTTAAACAAGAGCAGGTAGGACAGAGCTGCTGCCCAGCACTGGCCAGCTCTGGAGGAGAGAGTCGAGTGCAGAGCCCAAACCTCTGGAGACTTTAACAGCATTTGTGACAGATAACCATCACAAATAACCATAATTATTAATTCCCTTAACTGTTTAGTAGCGTGATCAAGGGTGCACACTTGTTCGTCCTATTTCCTGGGTACATACATACTCACACAATCAGTGCACACTCACAAATAAAACGCTTCACACTCACCTTGTCAGCCATGCAGGCAAAATGGGGGCAAAACCATTTCTGGCCTTAAAAAGAGTGGGGCGCGCATCTCCAGGGTCATGTGACCATTAATAAAATGTATTATTTTCATGCTGATTGTGTGGCCAAATCACTTGTATTGTTTATGTGGAAATGTTTAGATAACAGGGTAAAATGAGTGTGTAAAACACACTCATGTTTAAACAGCCGGTAGATGTTTCCTGTGCCATTTTGGCTTGGTAGCGTGAGTCTTGCTATGGAGGTTACAGAGAAGGTGACCTCTGAGACAGAGTTTCACTGTATTGCACAACTTTTGTTTTGTTTTCTTTGAAGTTGTTGAATTACTGAATAATTCAATCTTCATCTTATTTAGATATAAGATATTGTGCAGTTTGTTATTTTCACTTTTGTAAATATTTGCACTGCTGCATTGTGGAGGTTGGTGTGATTAAAAGGTATTTTTCCTATACAATTTTTTGACTACACCATCATTTTTTCCATTTTTGAGGAGTTTAAAGTTGAACCCCTCAACATCATTACATCAGTTTCTGTTCTCATCTGGAGACGCTTACTGACAAAAGGTGAGCCCAGAGAGCGCTTTCTCACTTTTGGGTTTAAAAAGTGAATTTCTATTCACTCCCTTTTATCAACCTGACTGCAGCAGTGATCTGAAAAAGGTGACCTCCAGCATCAGGTTTTTATGTTCTGTAAAGCTGCCTGCCAACAGGAGCTGGAGGGGAAATGTACTATACTTCACAAACAAAACGTTACAGAGAGGGCAAAAGCAGAGAGAGAACCAGAGTCTCCGGTGAGTGTTGAGTCTAGTGAAAGGTGGATCTTATCTTATGGCTGGAAGTGATCACACCATTATACAGCCAGCACTACTGATGAAAATCAATCTGATGTTATTTAGGCACAACTGTTCAAAGAGAGGGTAATGTATTAGTTTTGTTTACTAGGTTTAGTCTCAGTGACTTCCTTCCTCACCCTCTGAGGTGTTCTGAGTGATCCAATGGACATCTGTGGGTCCATCACTTCATAGGGCATTAAATGTGTCTCAACATGCGTCTGGAGTTACCTATTGTGATCGGATCTCACTTCTCCTCTCTATATGCAATTCTACACAGATCAGCCACTACATTCAAACCAACTACTTAATATTGGGCAGGATCCCCTGGAGCAGCCAACACAGCTCTGACTTATCTGACCACAACAAGGTCATTTTAGGTACCCTCAGTACTGATGCTATCCAGACTTGGGAGATGCCCACTCCCAAGGAGTGGGACACCAATTGAGGCCTGATGAGATTATCAGTACCAAAAGGTCAAATGACACTACCACGGGATGGAGATGGAGTCTGTTCTACAGTTTGGAAAATAATCAGACCTCATCTTTTATTGGAATTGATTTCAATGGCCTGTTTTAATGGCTGTATGCATCAAAATCAAGTGGATTGTAAGTAACAATACAGGATGAAACCACTTTCTGTAACAGTCCTGACACACACAGGATTTTGAAAGCATCCCCTTTTCCCAGCTGGAGAACCTTGCAGATAACATCAGGGATCATAAGTCTGCCTGCATGCTAAGCTGACAGAACACTAAATGGTCTTGCATTGCAGCACCCTCTGAAAGTAGATCTTGAAATATGTAGTGGCATCTAGCAGAACAGACTTTGCAGAAATGGAATATCATACACATAAGTATGTTTTACTTAGTGTATAACCATCAAAAATAATAGTTGTTGCATTTTTCATTACCTTAGCATGAGCCATTTATATCTACACAGGGAGTGGGTCCCCGTCCTCGTTCATGTCCATGTTGCACCTACAGTACATCTACAGTAGCTAAGAATGGACAAACCTGGCACTAGTGAGGGCCTTTCCTGTTTTCATGTCTTTCAAGACGAAGAAGAAGAGTGAGTGGCTGCTGTTCCCTTGGATTTGGATTGTCAGAAGTGTGAAACCATGACCTGATAATGGATGGATGATCACACTTATTTTGTGCAAGAAAAATCACAGGAGCATGAATCATTGTGGAGAAAACGAAAACTCCAAGACACTAAATGAGAATGGGTCAAGTGACGGCAAAAAACACGCTGAAATGTCCTGATTTCTATTGAACAGGTAAGACATAACGTTAAAGGTTACAACCAACCGTAATATATATGTGCCCCCACTGCAAACGGCACAAACCAAGATAATGTAGAATGTTTATTAGCAGCACATTAGTTTGTCGACACGTATGGTGTTAGATATTAGCACACTGTAGCCTCAGTTTGTGCCTCTCAGAGAGCTGATGGTTTTGGTTTTTTTTTCCTTTTGCTATTGCTCTTAATGTTCCCCCATCCTCTTGATACCCTTGTGGTTTTTACCTCTGCCCTTACACTTGTTTGTTCCCATTTACTTATTTTGCCCCTGTTTTTCAAGGAAGTTTCTGTTCTTAATTTGTCAGCCAGCAAAGCCAATAACAAAGAAGTAGTTTTTCCTATGAACAAATAAGTCTTGAGTGTTTTGCAGAAGATAGAGAGTGACGGCTGTCCTGACATCGGTGGGGGGTTCATTCCACCACAGAGGTGCCAAAACAGAGAAGAGTTGACTTCATTGAGCGACCTCAGTGCTGTCAGCACCCTGCTGGGTGTGTAGGGGTGTATTTTGTCCACACCATGTTTAGATGGCTGGTGTGTGACAAGTGGCATCCATATAAATGCCAGGACAACTTAAAATGGTGCATTCAAACAGCTATTGGGAGGTATGAATAACTAACTACTAATGCTAACAAGTGTGCTTGTCGGCCCAAACGCTCTTCCATCACCCTCCATAAAAGTGACTCCATAGATTGATTAAAATTAACTCAAGAGTGGCAGGGGATTGATTTTTTAGGCAATAATATGTGACCACAGCCGAAACTCGAAAGAAAAAAAAGCAATGTGATGGGAAAAACAAGATTTTTTTCAAACAGTGTATACTTGGAAAAGTTAATTCTAAAGCTACCCCAAAGGCTTCACTGTCAGCTCCTTTTGTTCATGTCCTCCTCCTTCCCCACAACCAGGCCTCTGCACTCAGCCCTACCTCTTCTCTAACTGCCTCTTCCTTCTCCTCCTCTTCCTCCTCCTCTTCCTTGTGCACAATTTCTGTCTTCTTTTCTGTGGGTTCTTCTAGTTTTGAAGCATGCACTCTGCTCTGGAGAAGCTCCAGCCATTTCTGCAATGTAAGATTAAAACTATCACAGGGAAGTCATGAAAAGACCATTTAACTGTGACCTTTGACCATATCCTATGTCTGTGGTATAATCAGCTGCTGTCAACTGGATTGTAATATGGCAAAACATGGTTGGATGATTTCTGATCTTACCTGTGGTCCTGGCTGGTCCTTGTCAAAGAGCTCCAGGAGCTGGTAACACTCAACCCGAGCCAGCAGCAGCTCAAAACCCACCAGCATGGCTCTGTCTGGGTTAGCATCCTCACTGAGTCTGTACTCGCTGAAATACACCAAAAAGTGGAGTTTCAACTGAGAAAAACAATACAAAAAGTAAGGAAAAATATATGAATTGATCCTCTTACACATAACAGAAACTGGCTTGAATCCAGCATGCTTATGCTTCTCCCCATTTGCTCGAAGATCCACTACCTGATTTTTTTTGAGTGACCCCAAGCCTCTCCCAGCTAACTTGTTAATATATTAAAAGTCAACAGAGATCACATTTAAGTTCCTGAACTTGAGATTTTGTGTCAGCGCTGCATCATGAATGTAGTTGTTCACATACTAGCCTATATACACTGTACAACGTGTGTCACTGGAGGATAGCACTAAATATCACAACTTAGTTTTTTTTGTCCCTGCTGCTGCTGATGTGCTAGCTGACTCCTGACCCGTTCACATCCCCATACTGAAGTTACACTGATCCTCCCATTCATGTGCATATTGCATCCTGCACATGTGTAGCATTCATTTATGACAAAATGCACAAATAGATGCAGGCCAGACTGCCCTCATGAATAAAAAAGCAAGTACACTCCTCCAAATGAGTTAGGGATATTGGGATATGGGTGCATGTATTTTGCCCAACAGTATATTTGTAGCTTCAATGGTTTTACTCATGGCGAGTCATGTCTATCTGACACAAATATGGTGGAAGCTGTTGTGGCCATTTAAAATATTCATGGACAACTGACGTAAGCTGACTGTGCTGGAACGCCACCTGGATTAGGACTGTATCCAGTCTGGGAGTAGGCAAATTGATGTTGCAAATGGACAGGTGTGTCAGAGTGTCATTAGCAGACTGGTCTCTCAACGTCAGAACACCGGTTCATTGCGTGAAAGGCCTCATAGTGGTGCCCCATGAGTCACAGTGAGGGGAATGACCAGTATCTGAGAACTGGAGGATCTATGCCTTACACCACTGGGATGACACAACAACACAACTCCAGAGACATGTGAGGGCTGTCAGAGGAACCAGTGTGTCTGATCAGACCGTCCAGAACAGGCTACACCACTATTACTGAATACCAGACACTCATTGGATGTGACACCCTTGAATGCCAGGCACTGTTGACCACTGGGGGCCACTCTGCACCAGGCCAGGCAACATGTTGGTTAGACCATCCAGTAGTGGTCTTCAGTGATGTCCACTGTTATGAGCAGGGTCACCCTGCATTGGAATGATGGGTCACAATGAGTTTGGAGGTGTAGAGGTGAGCACCAGTCAACATGGTCCCTTATACTGAGCTGGAGGAGGGGGTGCAGCTGTGTTCTGGAAACTGATCCGGTGTTTGTCAATGGAACAGTCATGGGTCAGTCATACCTGCAGTAAATCACCCAGCTCATCATCATCCCTCAGTGGCACCAGTATGTCTCGAACTTCATGTTCCTGGATGACACCGCACCCACACATCGTGCTCCTGTGGTTATCACACAACTCCAGTAGGTTGATGTCCTTTAGGTGGAACGACTGGCAAAGTCACTTGATGAACCCCACAAAGCATTGCGGGGACCAGTGGAAGCACTGACCCACCACCATGTGACCTCCGGGAAGTGTGAGTTGCTGTCGTTGCAGAATGGAACACCATGCCGCAAAATAAAATCTGATGTCTAGTGCGGATTATGAACCAAAGGTGGTATTCCCACCGCATGGTGTTTGACTTTGTGCTGATTATTAATTTTGAGGTATGTGTCCACAGTTGGATGAAATGTATCCCATTGTTTTAGGGGACCAAAAATATTCCCAAACAGAAAACAAAAATTCAGATATGTCAGAAAACACAATCAAGTAGCAATCAGCAGGGTTTATGCAAATCATGGCCACGTTACGTAACGCGACCATGATTTGCATGATTTTCTGACCCGCCCATTAAATCCTGAACACAGAAATCCTGAAACACAGTTTGTGAGCCTAGCTCCAAAATTAAATTCTAAATGGTTGAATGCTGTTTACATGTTTTAAAGAAATACATTTATGACCTTTTTAATGTGTTTAGAAGAAAATGGCCGAATTTGCTTTACACAAACTTTAAATATCAAAATATCTCTCACTTATTTTGTGTGTATATCACTGACCTTACCTGTAATGCCATCTATCCATCTAGATTGTATTGGTGTGAGTTGGAAATTTTTTTGGGATATTGCCTGTACTGATGTTTGCCTTCTCTCAAATATAATCAAAATAGATGGTACTCAGCTTTTGGTGCTCAAAGAGCATGACATTTAAATAAATACCTCACATGAAACTGCTAACAACAGAGTTTGTGGATTATTTAGATTAACTGGGTCATTCAAGGTTTTCATTATTTTAGCAAAGGCAAATTTTTTTTTTTTTGATTTGGGATCCAGGTGTAAACGTTTTCCCTAATTTGGCATATATTTTAACACTGTTTTCAAATTGCTGTTACATGCATGTTCTCCTGGCATGCAAACACCCCAACAGCAGTTAACAGGCCTTATGACTTTGTATCTAGTGCATTTGTAGTCTCTCCTCTGGTTCATCTCGTCCTTCCTTACCTTTGTTGAGTGTGGGGAAGGTAGCCAATAGAGGCCAGCGTGGACTGAATAGCAGAACTGCTGAAAACTGGCTGGAGACAGTAAACAAATGGCCCTGTAAAAGTCTGTAAAAGACACAGAGAAACATCATACATTTCAGTTCAAAACTTTAGCAAGAATGTCTTAACTGTGGCAATATGTGGGAAGTATGTGCACGTGGTATAGAAGTTACCTCAAATGTATATTTGGCCTTACTGTACTTCATTTTCTTCTTGCTTATTGGTTGACATATAAAACATAGGTCTTTAATATCACCCTGCTATTTTATCAGTCAGGCCTTAATTGTACAAGTGAAACATTTGCCCTGATGGTGGCGCTAGAGAAAAATATCAACTTTTTTTTTTTCATTAACACAACTTAATGGAACCCCACGAAGCCTAAATGTTAGGAAACCTTACTTACACACGCTACATTCCATTCATAGACCAAAGTTAGTTACCTGGAAAGGTGGAGTAGCCAAATAAATAAAGAGAGAAAGAAAAAAGGAAGGAAGAAAGAAAGAAAGAAAGAGAGAGAGAGCCACCTTAAGAGTCTTGATTTCCTTCTTCCATGGTTGAAGGAACAGATTGACGCAGAGTGTTTCCAGCAGTTCGACGGCTTTGATAAAATCAGACAGTAGTCTCCTGCAGTCTGTGCTCAGGTTTGCACAGCCGTCAATTAAAGAACTGTAGAATGGGAAAAGTGTGAAGGTTCCACTGGGCTCTGGTTCCCTCTGCAGGTACCGAGCCGCCGTGTCCAGCAGGCAGGCGTCGCGGCACAGCCCAACCTCTGTACACTGAAGATACCACTTAACATATCCGTCATAAACCTCCTGACGGGTCACCTCCACCTGGTCTCCTGCTTTAATATCGTCCTTCATGACCGTCGCACCGACCTACACACAGCTAATTTCTGTCGAACTACAATGAGGAAGTATACCTGTCAGACCACTTGAAGGAGGAAGTAAAAGTGAAAGAAGCTTCACCATCACTCTATTCAATAGACTGCAGAAACAGCGATGCCTACACAACATTTTAAAGTTAATAGTTAAATTGGTGCATTCCGAACGAAACTGTACGGCTCAACCAAAGTTACACTGGGAAATTACAATTAAGAAAACCAAGACTACAATATTGTAAAGTTATCATAAAGTATATGTCTTTATGTATTTTGTATACATTTATAATTTTAGAAAGTTGTAGGACGGCGGTAATGCTGTTATACGAGGTAAAACAATATATTATTTAGTAATTATTACATATTTTTTCAGACATCTCTAAAAATCTACCACATAAGACTAATCGTGTTTTATTTTGAAAGACCTTAACCGGATGTGTTCATTATTGCTTCCGGGGTCGGTCCTGTGTCTCGGTAGTCACGCTGCCAGCGTCCATGCACAGTAAATAGTCAGTTTAACGGAAGAGTTGAAGACATTTGGCTGTATGGTGTTTCTGCTGAAGTAAGTAACTGCGCGTCACGCTACAGTTGTCAGTCACTCAGCAGTGTGAATGTGCTTGTGTCGACTCATTTGTGTTTCCACATTACAGCCAGAAGTTAATGGGACACACACCACAAGTTTTGTAGCTCGCCAACATCCCAAAGGAAATGTTACTGTAAAGTCGCGAGTTCAAACCTTACATTCTGATTGCTTGTTCATGATTTTCTACCTGTATAACAGTAGACATGGCTGACTCTTATCAGTGTGTGTGGGCAACCTTGAATATGTATGTGTGACACTGCTTTGACAGTGTGTAGAAATATCTTGCAGTGTCTCCAGATTGCCTGCATGACAGACACCATCATGGCATTGGCTGTCACCAAGAGCTAAAGCACAGCCTGTCTCACGGTGCTAGTACATCCTTCTGGCTGTGATTGCATTTCTCATTTCAGTGTTGTTCTGCTGCAGACTCACAGAAGCACAACATGAAGAACAGAAGCTGTGGCTGGGTGGACTGTCGGCTCAGACAGAGAGTGGAACAGGTAAAAGTCTGTCCTCTTATTGACCAGGGCTGTGTATTGTGAGAATCATAGTAATTCATGATAAGATTCACGACATGTTGCCAGTGGTAACCATGGTATTACCATACAGTGAATGGACCACATGTTTTCTGTTTTCTTTTGTTTGATCTTTTGTGATCTTTTGTGTTTTCCTGTTTGGATTGTCAGTTTGTGGTCACTGAGCCTGTACCTGGTCAGGATTGTTTCTGACAGTAGAGAGATATTCTGCTAGTTCAAAATATATTTTTAGGGCCAGATAACATTCTAATCTACCTTGGCTTTTAGTTTCTTCTTTCCAACGTTCCAGATAGGTTTCTTTACATTTTGTTATAGTTTGCCTTTCTCTGATTGGTGTTTGGTGAGCAGTGTTGTTGTGAGTTTTAGCCCTAAGTTTAGCGTGTAGTTGCTTATTTTTCACTGGATTGAGTTGACATTTGTCCTAAACATCCAAGAGACCTTAAGGAAACATGGCAACATTCATTCATTAAAATACTGCTTGCTGAATGGTTACAGTAATCAAATTAATAACAGTCCTTTTTTTTTTTTTTTTACCACAATGAAGAATCTGTCTTTTTCAAAAAATGAAATCTCCACTATTTGTAATTTTCTGGCAAACAATTTTGTTTCCATGTAGTATTCACATAAGTTATCTGGTCCTGCCACAGACTTCAAATATAGCTTCAGTTATTGGGAAAATCTGACCATAGATTTTATAGAAGAATGATTATTTTAATTTAATTGAAACTGAATTATATGAAATTGATATTTATTGCCTATCAGAATCAGAATGAGAAATATTTCATTGTTCTCAAGGCTAAATTGCTTACATTAATGCTACTCCCATTCATTCATTCTGTTTTTCACTGGGTTCTGGAAATGTGCAAGTTACGGCTTGTAATGGCTTGATTAGTAGCATATAGGTGATATCATCCTGTTCTGTGTGTCTGGACAAATATTCATCTTAATTTAAAGAAGAGCCATGGGACATGATTTATCAAGCCAGCATACAATGGAAGTTAGAAGACCAGTAATATAAAAACCTCTAAGTTTCACCCGAAGAGAGGATTGTGGATACGTTCAAGGTCGATCATGATCTAAGATCATCAGATTGCTCACCGCTAGGTTGAGGACAGGACTCCATCACCCCACTTCCACCCAATTTCAGAGTAGGCCCTATACATTCTGGTAGGTAATGTTCCACTGCTAAAGAATCCATTGGCAGCAATCCTACAGCTCCAGCGAGTGAATGGTATTCTGCATGGTGAGGTGTTGCTTGCACACAGCTGCTCTGCTATCAAAGCCCATTTCATTAACTTCCTGACAGTTGACCAGAGTAGATCTAGTGGGGCAAAAATTCCACAATTTGGAAGGTGCCATTAGCTGTTAACAAGCCATGTTCAATTTAAAAAGTTTGTCTGTGAAGATTTCATGGTTATGTGCTGACTTTAGCAATCGGTATGGCTAAAACTTCTGAATCCAATAATTGGCAAGGGAGTCCACTGACTTTTGGCCATATAGTGTGTATCAAACAGTAACTGAACAAGATACTTGATTAATGACAGAATTGTCACTGTGCTGCCATCAGAGGAGATCAGGATGAGACAAAAGTGGTGATGTCACATAAATGTAAGAGCCCAAGTCTGCTGGTGTTCTTCCATGAATTTCATGCCGTTTCCATGCCACTAGATATGTGATTACAGACTGGGTCTGAATTCTTTTATGTTGGAGTCAGTCATGTTGACTTTGTTTCATGTTGACTTCTGTTTTCAGTATCTGGCAGCCAGCAACAGGGAATATGTGGACCTTTCAGCCATGGCCCTGGATCTTCAAAAACTCTACAGGCAAGTTAAACAGAATGATGAATATTTTCGGGAGGGGTTGTAGATAGATAGATAGATAAATAGATAGATAGATGGATATTTTTATTAATCCCTGAGGGGAAATGAGGTCATCATAGTTCATAGGTCATCATTTACGTCAGAGCTGCTTGGCTGTGTGTTAACAAACAGCAGTGGAGAACATTATTCCATATCTAACTATGTTGTGAACGCTATTGCTGAACAAATGTTGGAGATTGTAATCTTTACTAATTAGATATACACTTTTATTGAAATGTCAGAGATTACAATTATTTGTATATTAGATATTATCAATTATGCCATCTGTCACATGACAACCTGAAGAAGTTTGGCTGAGTTGTTGATGTCAAAATAGTTTGACGTTATCAATGTGTATTGTGCTATGGAGCTAAGATTAATATTTTGTCCACTCTCAAAAAACAAGATAAGCCACACACTGATTTGCTGTACAAGGGGAAAAAAGAGGTATAGAGTCAATATTATGTCAGTTCTTTCTCGTGATCTCTTATAAAAATCTACCACATGACAGGATGTGGAGGTATGACTCCCCTGATTTAAATCTGTTTTTAAATTCAGTTTTGTTGAGGCTTCTTACAACCCTGATCATCAACAAATTAGTTTGAACTATGAACACAGGACATATTTAACTTCACTTGGACTCTGTAACATGAATTTGATCAATGATCCAATATGCACTTTATGCAGTCTTAAGGTTCCTGGTTCTTTCATTCATATGATGTGGGACTGTCTGTTTCACAGTTCAGGTGCAGGGTTTGATTTGATGTCAGCACCTGTTCCAGTAACTTTTTCCTTCTTATTGTTGAATTCTTTATCACAGCTTTGAATAACCTAACCTAAAAGATACCAGCTGGACTAACTGCTGCTAAAAAGATGGTTGCATTGCGACGGAGGCATCCTCATTCCCTCAGTAGACAGTAGATTCTCTTGTTCTTAGATGTTGTACATGTATATTTAGAACTGTCATCTAGAACTGATACTTCAGAGAACCAAAATTTGGTTGCAAAGAAGAGAAAACTAGCAGAGACATGAATGGTTGAAAATGACCAGTTTGTCATTTGGTTTAAAAAAGCTTCGTGCTATTTATTTGATTACTGGAACCATTCAGCAACAATTATTTGAATGAATGAATGTTGCCAAGTTATCTTGGGGTATCTTGGATGTTGAGGACAAATTTTGTGTACAGTGTCCATGGTCAGTGCTCAGACAACTGAATTGGAAACAACTGGGGGTGGAAGAGTTCATCAAAAAAATCTGTCCCGTTTGGTACTCTTGTCACGGTTCGGGGCGCATGTGTACCATTCGGTTCATAGACACGCGCAACTTCTTTTCTCATTTACTAACGAGGCGAAGCGATTACACTCCAAAACAGCAGGTGGCGGTACAGAAATGGATGCCAACCGCCAGTAAACAAGAAGAAGAGCTACGAGTTGGCTGTGTTTCTGGCATCGCGGCTCGCGGGCTCATAGACATGGACATAAAATATTGCAGGCTTTTTGGATAGACAGGTCAGTGATTGTGTATTGACACATATGTCTGTTCATTAAAAGTCATGAATTGTTTGGTTTATATAATTTCCATAGAATGGAGTATGGAAGAAGAAACAAGACAGCATTCAGGATTCAAGTAGAGAAAGGTAAGAAATGGCAAAAGCACTGTAGTTTGATGCCTTACTGCACTTAGACTTAGCCCAATTCAACATGCGTCTTGAGTGATCTGATCCCAGGTGGTCAGCTCTACGTACATTTGGGAATGCCCCCAAGACTATTTGAGGATGCAGTGAGGTCAGAGCACCCATACGTCTGTAGGTGGCCATTTGTGGCCATTTGTGACCAAATTCTGCAAAATCAGTATCATCTGTGCCTTTTTGTAAATTTGGTTTCACCTCTGAACATTAGTTTTTTTGTGTTTGTTTCTCTCTGTCTACCCACTGTACAAATTTGTGCATTCCTGGCTGTATTGAACAGCTCACACCCTGTGTGGGAGTGTCCTCACAGAGTCACTCCCACTCCCACTGTAAGGACACTCCCACACAGGGCTTAAAAGCCAACTTTTTTTCAAGTTAGTTAGAACTGAAAATGCGTCTTGGATGAGAGGTGAAACATTTAAAAGATACTGAAGCAAGTCAAGTTGTCTCGATACAGAACATAGGTTTACCATCACCTGGATGACTGAGAACCTTCATTAACATCATCTATTACACATTTTTAACTCTTTCTTCTTATTAGTTCAGCAAACGTTAAACATGAAATCATATCTTTCTTTGTTTTAAGAATATTTAAAATATTTAAAATATTTTTAAAAGTTTAAATTCACACTGGAGTTGCGTTCTGTTGAGGGGCAGACAGGACGAGGGTGAAGAGTATTTTTCTGGTTTAGTTTTAGTCAGGATGATGGAATTATTGTCATGCAATCATAGGAGAAAAGACCCATCCATTTAAAGTAATACTCTTTTTAATTCTAATAAACCAAAAATAATCACACACGACCTCTCCAGCCTCACAAACCAACCAGGCCATTCCAGTTTTCATGATCAAATGCTTGTTTTGGAGTACTGAGAGAAGAGCTGATTTTTCTTTCTCCCATCTACCTCTTCTGTAGTGTATGAAGCCATCACAAAGGAGTCTGACCTTACTGATCTGGAGAGCAAACACTTGGCCAAGAGGGCCAAGCACAACCATGCTGACACTGGGTAAATGACCCTCTGCTGACTGCCTAGTTTGTACCAGTAGGATTATGTCGTTCTCGATGACCCTCTCTCTAGTGTATCCTCTGTTCAAATATGCAACTCATGCCACTCAAAATTTTGTGTTCACAGCGAAGGCAGCAGTAGTTCAGAGGAATCCTCCGAGAGTGATGACCATATTCTGGAAAACACTGTAAGAAATGATATGAAGGTTACCTCTTCCAATCAGTGGTAGAAGCACGTTGGTCGTAGAGTTTTGAAGCATGTGTTATTACATTATATAACCCACACCAATTGCTTATGAAATATATCCATACATTCAGCACTCAAAGAGGACTTGGCTCCACATAGACTGCACAGCCCTTTAAACTGGGTATTGAAATGATTAACAGTGTTAAACGATTTTAGTCTTTGTCTGGTTCTACATCATGTCAAAATACAAACAATGTGAAACCATCATGCTGATGGGAAAGACCAGTCTGTGTGTTTACTATTATGTCATACTTTTCACTAAAGATAATTTTGATATAATTTTACACAATTGTCTAATATGATAATATGATAAAATGATGAAGTGAAGACATCACTCTGACATCACAATATTCTGCAAAAATGTTCTGACCATTATTCAACGCTATAGCTCAGGAATAGCAACTTTGCGTGACGGGGATTATTCTAGTGGACTGTGAGATTTGACCATACCTTGATGCTGCTTTATGCCATCCACAGCCCACCAACCACATGAACAGTTCTCTGACATCTCTGTACCGGAAAGGACACCCAGACTCCAGCACCTGCTCACCCGGACCTGATCAGCTCACTACCAGCAGTACTGCTAGCATAGCTAACCCCACTCCCAGCACAGGCACGCTTGTGTCCACAGGAGGATGGTTCATTGACAAAAGCAGGGGCCCTGAGAAGAGCAACATCCTTATCGACCTGTGTGACGAAGAGACAACTAATGCAGAGGCTAATGTATGTATGTATGGAGGGCACGTCTGTACTCCAGATGCAGTAAGGGTGTCCACTCAGTCATCCTAATATAACATAATTTGCGTCAACATTAAGCATATACGTCCTTGCAGTATATAATTGGCTGTGCTGGAAAATAAGCAGATGTTTATAAAAATCTGGGCTCTGTAACTGGGAGTTGAAGGAAGTTGGCTCAGACACTGCCCTAGGGCTGTAACGATACACGTATCGTAGCTGAAGTCGCGACACTCAGATCCACAAACCTGTCTCGTGCTGTGAGAAGGCAGAATTGCGACACAACTTCTAGTCCAGATCAGCCCTATGAGCTGTCAGTAACACCACATGAACACCGCAGCGGTCATTTGCCAATTCTCCGCTGTTGTTCGTTCACACAGAGTGAAACACCACTGTAAAGACAAATTGCTGCATAACTCACGCAGAAAGCGAGACGGACGCTGGCTCGTCACCTTTACCTGCTATAAAGCAACTAACACTGAAAATGAGTATAGTGGCGCTGAGCTAGCAGTATAGCAGCGCTGCGCCACCGTTCCATTGTCTGGGGAGAACTCTGGTTTAACTGGAAAAAAAAATATTGAGGTTTGTATCGAACCGTGGGTCAAAAATTGTGATTCAAACCGAATCGTAAGTTTGGTGTATCGTCACAGCCCTAACTGCCACATAACAATATTCCAGCCAGTCAGACACAGGGACACCAGTTGCTCAGACCTTTACCCTTGTCCCTGTTTCTGCTGGATACTCTCGCTATGTTCTTGTCCATGGGGAACAGGCAAACGCCACCCAGAGGAAAATTTTACTGCTCAAAGCTCCTTTATGGCTGTGGAGCCATAAAGGAGCTCAAGGAGAGTTCTCATTTCAGTCTCGTTGTAGTCTTTTTTGGTCTCTAACAATTCTCATTTGTTTCTCCTAAAATCCCTTAGGAGCAATAGGTGAGACTTGAGACTTTACCACTTAAATCTTGCTCCTTTCCAGCACTGGGGAGACATTCTGAAACTTCACTGAGAGCTTGATGAGATCTCCTTTGAAACTTACAGGGAGCCCACGTTGAGATTTTCTGCACCTGTTTCTCAGGAGAAACCATTGAGAAACAGGAGAAATCAGCCACAGCCTCACTTTGGTCTCACATAGATCTCATAGTTGTGTAGGAGAAATGAATGAGACACGACTGAGATCTCTTTTCCAATTTTCCTTTCCTCTGGGCATGATTGATAGTAATGAAACATAATTCACATCAGAGATATTACCATGCCAACTTAGCATAAAAACATTTGATATTGAAGATATTTGATAAGTCTTTCGCTGTATAACATTACTTATTGAGATTTTTTTTATTATGTTCTTATTAATACTGGAAGTCTAATTACCTGTTTTTAATAGCCCAAGAATCATTGGTTTTCCTTTTAGAAAATGTCTCTGGCTCTGAAATTAAAGGACAGGACTCCATCTGTGAAGATGGTTCATTGCATTGTGACCCTTCGTTCAGCTGATGATGCTCATCTCATACACTGATTGCCATGTATTTTTGTCTCCAGCAGACAGACGTGCCCTTGCTGGAGCCTGAGAAATCTCACAAGAAGGCAAAGAAAAGGATGAAGAGCTCCACTGACATTACTGATTCTCGCACACTGAACAGGAAGGGTACTACTCCGTCTAAGTGCAATTTAACTATGAAATACTATATATTTTTAATGTATTATTGAAACACACACAACACTGCAATCCATTTTGAACTTTCATTATTTATGAACACATGTATTTTTGTTAACAGATAACAAGTCAATCCCACAGTCAGTTGTGTAATAGTGTAATCTATGATCCACAAGTCATTTTTTCTGTATGAATTATTTCTTAGCAAAATCCAAGTCACCAGAGCTACAGTATCCCTCTTTGAAGTTTGAAGATGTGGGAGGTAATGAGGAAACATTAATGGTTAGTATCTTTAAAACATTCTACTTCCAACTGTCGATGCTGCTAGGAAATTTGCTGTTACTCGATAAAAGTCAGACACTAGCCCCATTCACACTGCATCATGAGTGCAGCCACCCTGTTCCAATTCTCCACATCCTTCTCTGTGTCAAAGTTTCAGATGTAGCGTGGGGTGAAATTTTGCTGCAGCTAGGCAAACTGGCATCTTTGTGAATGGAGCGGCAGCATGTCGGTCTGATGGTGTTCACAGACTGATCACTAAATAGATCCTTCATTCAACAAAATAAAGAGATATGTCCTGTTACAGGACCAAACATCAGTAACATAGTAAGCAGTAGTCACGTTCATGACTTATATGAGAAAAAAAACCCACTGCAGTTATATGTGGAGAAGTGTCTGCCATCCTGTCTCTGATCCTCAACAAACAAAGGTGGAGAAGTGGCGAGCCTTCACTGTGGAGATAATGCTGTGGCTCTGTGTGAGAAGGGCTACTGTTTAATCCCACATAACAAGACTTAATGCGACATTCTGCATGTGTTTTGTTGTTTTCACCCAGCTGTTTACACAATTTGACATTGTTGCAGGATGTGTGTAAGCTGCTGATCCACATGCGTCACCCAGAGGTGTACCAGCAGCTGGGAATGGCTCCTCCAAGGGGCTTTCTGCTCCATGGACCTCCTGGCTGTGGAAAGACCCTGCTGGCTCAGGCTGTAGCTGGGGTGAGTATTTATTAAGTCCCATTTTCTGAAACCTAAAAATGCAAACAAACAAAAGAAACACAACATTACTCTACCATGTCTATGGTACAGTTGCAGTTGGCTGCACAGAGGGCGAGTGGGGAGACCTGCACACTAACTAAGGATTCATTCAGTCAGATTTTTGGATTGTGTATTGTTTTTTGACGGCCTTAACAGCTTTTGGAGTGAACGCAACAGGAAAACGGTAACTAGAAGTGCAAATTTTCCAGCTAGGAATAAATGTTCAGTATATTTTGGGCATTTGTTAAATAAAAGAATGTGTTTGTGTGTTTCAGGAGCTACAGCTGCCCATGTTGAAAGTGTCTGCCCCTGAGCTGGTGTCTGGAGTGTCTGGGGAATCTGAGCAGAAGCTCAGAGAACTGTTTGACCTGGCTGTGGTCAGTGGTATATTTTTCTTGATCATACTGTCTAAGTGTTCATATCAATAATGACCGATAAAACATTTGTCTTTGTCTCTGAACATCACTGGTTCTGTTCACCCCTTGCAGAGCTCTGCTCCATGTATCCTGTTCATAGATGAGATAGATTCCATCACCCCTAAGAGAGAAGTGGCCTCTAAAGACATGGAGCGGAGGATTGTAGCCCAGCTGCTAACCTGCATGGATGGTAGGATACACTGCCTTTGCCCAGGGTACAAAAAACTAGTTTCATGATATTGTATACATACAGACATGGTCAAAATTTGAAATCCACTTGATAAGAACATGTATATCACGAAAGGCTTCAGTTCCAATGATTTCTACAACTCTCATTTTCTCTGTGATGAATGAGAGGAACACAAGTTACTTTGTCACAGAAAACATTGATAAGGTTTGGTTCAATAATGAATTTATTCCAGGTCTGAAAATGTGACCAAATCTGCAGGATCAGAAATATAAATACAATAACTTAAATGATTTTGAATATTATAGAAAGTTTTGTGACTCAGATGGTCTTTGTAGCATGGCCTCTTAATTTCATCTGAGTGATTCTGACTGATAACAGCTGGTGACTTTTCTGGGCCCATTTTGATAGGATGTGTTTGATACATCCACTAGACTCAGCTGCAAACACTACAGTGGGAAAGTCTATGGAGCTCAGCATTGATCTGGAAGAGCACATTATTGATTTGAACAAGTCAGGAAAGTCACTTGAAGCCATTTCAAAGCAGTTACAGGTCCCAAGATCAACTGTACAGACTGTAAATATAAAGCGCATGGTACAGTTAGAAAACACAAACTATCACCAGCTGCTGGGTCAGGATGGTCAAGAGTCAACCAAAAACCACCAAGAAGCAAGTCGTCAGTGAATGAAGCTGCTGGAAGCGAGACAGTGTCCACATTCAAGTGTGTTTTACATCAACATGAGCTGAGAAACTGCAAGAAAGAAGCTCTTGTTGACTGTTTGGCCACAATGAGCAGCAGTATGTTTGGAGGTGTGAAAGGTGAGGCCTTTAACCACAAGAACACCCACCTGCTGTCAGGCATGGTGCTGGCAGTATTATACCGTGGGGCTGTTTTGCTGCCAGTGGATCTGCTGCTCTAAAGAAAGTGAATGGAATAATTAAGAAGGAGGATTATCTCCAAATTCTTCAGGAAAAACTAAGACTGGGTCTTGGATGCAGTTGGGTCTTCTAACAGAACAATGATCCCAAACACACATCAGAAGTGGGGAAGGAATGGTTGATCAGGTTTGAATTGAGATTTTGGATTGTCCTTCACAAAGTCCTGACTTGACCCCATAGAGAACATGTGGACTGTACTGAAGAAATAAATCTGTACCAGGAAGCCAACAAATGTAGTTGAACTTCATCGATTCTGTCAGGAGGAGTGGTTAAAGATTCAGCCAGAATGAATGAATGTGTGAATATAAACTTAAGCTGCAAGAGGAAATTGCAGTTACAGCAAAATTGGTCTCCTTGCTCAAGACATTTTTTAACTGATGATTTACATCTATCTATAACTGATAAGCAACTAGTCAGTATGGTCCAAGTATTTAACACAAGCAAACTTCAACTAGACCTCCACAGGTGAGATAATATTTGTCTGGTTCTTTTCTCCTGCCAGACTTGAACAGCCTGACAGTGACAGCACAGGTCCTTGTCATTGGTGCCACCAACAGGCCGGACTCCCTGGATCCTGCCCTCCGCAGAGCCGGACGCTTTGACAGAGAGATCTGCCTGGGGATTCCTGATGAGGCAGCTCGTCTCAGGTCAGTTAAACGTATTTAAGGAGAGAAGGGGATCCACATTACTATGTAAAAGTTTGAAAGGATGACAATTAATCCATTGATTGTTTATTATTACATACAAAAAAGGATCTTGAAGACATTGTGTCGAAAGCTGAAGCTGCCGGAGGATTTTGACTACCAGCAGCTGGCCAGGCTCACACCAGGCTACGTGGGTGCAGACCTTATGGCTCTGTGCCGTGAAGCTGCTATGACCGCTATAAACAGGGTTTTGCTGGAAACAAGAGGACAGTCACACAGCCACAGCCAGAGCTCCAGTAAAGAGCTGCTACCAAGCACAGATCAGACTGAAGCTGATGTGATGGGAAAAGAGATCAGAGAGCAGCAGACAGCAAACATCAACCCAGGAGCTGAGGAGGAGTCAGGACAGAATCAACAGCAGGTATAAGGAGCTTTCATAATACATCACACAAACTCCACTGAAAGAACAGTTCACTCAAAAATCAATATTCACTCACCATCTACTCACTCCCATGCTGATGGAAAAAAGCTTTAAGTTACTTCCAACCATAAAGACTGCTGTGTTCACATGTTACGAATTTGTTTTCCAGTCTCTAAGGCAGATATTAGTGTCCCTTTTCAGTCAGTGTTAAAGCAACCTGCAGATCCTTGAAGATTTCATAAGTAGGATTTCAGCAGTAAATATTTAAAAAGGATCAGACTGTGATTGTGTATTTTGTTGAACTGTGTTCTTAGATTATCCCAAATAATGTTCAATTCACAATTTTATCAATCATTTAGTAACCTGTTGCCACAACTCCCCAGAGAGAGTCAGAGAGTGAGGAAGAATGTTTTGAACAAGACTAAATGTAATGTGAACAAAACTTAACAACATTTACTCATTTGTGAACATCTGTGCCTGTGTCACACTGAGGATTTTCATCAGCAGTGGGAGATGTTTAACAATGAAGACATCAAACTTTCTTGATCCCACACCACCTTCAACATATGTTTTGTTTTAATTGAGAGACCCTTAATGTCAGAAATGACATTCTGTGCATTAAGACCCTATATTTGTCAAAATTTGATCAAGACAGTCATGGAGGTTGGACCTATTGCTTTGTTGTATTTATTCTTAACAACACTGCTGTCTTTGTGTTTCACCAGACACAAACTAAACAAGCTGCGTTTTGTCTCCCATTATTATACCTGCAATCGTTTGAAGTTCAGATCTGTAAAATTTGACCAAGTAAACATGACTTTTAATTGATAAATAGAAAATCTGTTTGTTTAGAATTTTATCTAAAATCCCCAAAAGTCATAAAAACATCCAGGTTTTGAATTATAACACAAATATAAATAAATGTTACTAAATGTTGATAAAGTGATTCATGAAAAACAACTAAAATGAAATTAAAAAAAACAAAATTTCTCCCCCTAAAAACTAAATGAAAACCATAAATAAACAAGTTCCAAAAATATTCACGTGTTACTGAAGAGTGGGGCCTGTTTGTCATGATGATGTGTGTCTGCTGCTGAACTTCAACATTACCAACAAAGTTTTAGTGCCTGTCAGTGTGAGAGTGTTGACTTTTCCAGTTCTGTGTTTTGAACTTGGGTTTTTATTTGCTGTTTTCTGATGATCTGGGTTCTCCATTCAGCAGGGGGAGCTGTGTCACTTGTTGCTCCTGTTGAAGAACACTGATACACTGTCAGAGGAAGAGTTGGCCAGCCTGTCCATCCTCATGTCAGACTTCCAGTCCTCTCTGGCCAGTGTCCAACCCTCAGCCAAGAGGGAAGGCTTCGCCACCGTGCCTGATGTCACCTGGGATGATGTGGGAGCCCTGCAGGACATCAGAGAGGAGCTCACCATGGCCATACTGGTAAACTGCACACTATTCACACTTATCCAGACTGAGAAAAGTTTGATTCCCGCTATGGGGTCATTATTCTGCAATAAGTAGTCATATTTCGGCTTTACAAACTGTTGCTATAGATGTGGAGGGATTTTTTTGGATCCCAACATTTGTTCCATCTGTGATCTGATATAAAGCCTTCAACTTTTTATTTTGCTGACAGTGAGTCATTCACCCTGTACTTGGTACTTGGCCACAAATGAGACTCCTGTGTGATGTTTTGTTAATTTCATCACAGAGAACAGCTGCTCATACAGATGTGTCCTGCTAAACATACACAGGGTTTGAGCTGCATGTTGACGGAGCTGGTTCACTGCTTCAGGAATGAAGCGAATGAACTGTGCGAGCCCCACAGTGTTGTACTTTGCCTTTGTGTCCTGTTACCTCTGCATCTGTACAGGTGCAGTTTCCACCGTGATGGTAAATGGGTTGCGAAGCAGCTTGAAATTACTTTCTTGTGCTTCAAAGTCACCAAGGCGCCGTGTGAACTCAGTGCAAACTGCTCTCAGTTTACCAGCAAAGTGGCCATTTGGCAACACTGTGGCGCGTTTCTCCTCCTGCATCTTTAACCTGTTAAGGATCACCATTCCAACATAGGAACACCCTTCACTAAGAGGGGGTGCTCCAAAACTTTGCTAATAGTTTTAAGCATCAGTTCTTAACAGTATATACTCATGCTGCACAGTGTTGGGAAGTTGAGACTGTCATGATTATTTTAAGCCCAAACACAAAGGAAAAAAGTTATTTCCAGACCATGTAATAGCCTTCTAAACTCACCATGACACAACATTAGAAAGAGCCCTCTACCGCAAGAAGCAAGAATGTTCTGTTTGTATTTCTAAGTTCTTCTACTATTTTTCTAATATTTATAGAAAACATTTTTCTAGTTCACTTTGGCTTTTTTCTAATTAAAATCCTGTAGGCGGAATGGTAAAAATGTTTTCAATGGTTATGCCTCTGTCATTCTATCCCAGAATGAGCAGCATCAAATCAAGAAACAAGCAAGAAACCCCAGGGTCTTAGCTTTCATTTGAAACCAAGATTATGTTTCTAGGTAAAAGGGGTTCTCAGGTTATAAGCCTTTGAATTTCAGTAGGCGCTCTTGGAAACCAAAAGTCCCAAGCAAAACACACAGACATGCCTTTAGGAAAAAAAATGTGAAAAATCAATTTTTTAGTCTTTTACTTCAGGTTTAGAGTGTAGCAAGTTGAGACCTGTGGCTATGGCCTAATTGTGTCTGCTGTATCCATAGACATACCTGAACCCTTATATCTTAGTCAGTTTATTGACATTTGAATTGGACGGAAACAACAAAATCACGCCTGCACTTCTAAAAAAAAACTTGAGGGTGTTACCTTTCCAATGGCACATCACTGAGTCTTAAACTATGTGGGAGCTGTCATGCTTTTAATTTTGGTATGTCGTTTTGGAAAAAGAACCTTAAAATGGGGCGTTCACTAACAGGTTAAGCGCATCCTTCCCACTAGTCCACTTTTCTCACCGCAAATCGCCGGTGCTCCATCTATTGTAAGTCCAACAAGTTTGTCCCAAGGCCGTTTCATGTCGGTTACGCTTTGACATACATTTTCAAAGATGTCTTTTCCTTTCGTTGTCCCATGCATCGATTTAATGTCCAGTATTTCCTCTGTAACGCACAAACTGGAGACCGCTCCACGGATGAAGATGGCCAGCTGTGCAGTGTCAGTTGTGTCGATACTTTCATCCACAGCAACAAAGTCTTTCCCTCTTTCAATCAACTGTGTTTTGCAATCTGTGGCCATCTCACAAAGCTATGGCTTACATTTGCAAACACCTGTTTTTTATCTGGACACATGACATTGCACACTTTCATCATGCAGCTCTTCTGAATCTCTCCCTTGGTAAATGGCTGGGCTGATTTGATCTCCTCTGCCACAATAAAACTTGCTTTCACAGCAGCTTCACTTTTAGATTTTGCTTTGGTGAAAAACGTCTGCTGTGATGTCAGATGCCTCTTCAACTCCTCTACCTTTTGTAGCTTCTGGACCAACTTACTGGAGATGCACAGTGACCACAGGAGCATGAATCAATTGGCCTACTCCTTGTCTGTATACGGGTCAAAGCCAGGTGGACATTTTCAAAAGGCCACAATATACATTCACTCATTACGCAGTGACTTACAGCCTCCAAACAAAATGTCATGTTACTATACTTACTATATTTGTGTGACTTTTGAGTTTGACCCCTCATTTGAGTTATAGCTCCACACCTGAGCTGAGGCAGTTCCACAAACAAACAAAACACTTTTTTTTTCAACACATGACTCTCCGAGAGTAAAACAGTTGACACAATAAATATACTGTTGGGCAAAATGACCAAAATGTGACCTGGCTGGCACTGTGCATATTCTGAGGGTTGGCACACAATAACAAAGCTCTGTGTGTCTGTGTGTGTCTGTGTGTGTCTGTGTGTGTGTGTGTGTGTGTGTGTGTGTGTGTGTGTGTCTGTGTGTGTGTGTGTGTGTGTGTGTGTGTGTGTGTGTGTGTGTGTGTCTGTGTGTGTGTGTGTGTGTGTGTGTGTGTGTGTGTGTGTCTTGCAGGCTCCGGTGCATTCTCCAGAGCAGTTCAGAGCTCTTGGCCTCAGTGCTCCATCTGGTGTGCTGCTGGCTGGACCTCCAGGATGTGGAAAAACACTGCTGGCTAAGGTTCCCCATCACACCAACACAATCATACCTGATTGTTAGCTCAGTTACACAGTCATATCACGTATTTGAACACCTTTAGTGCAATTCAGTGTAAAATGTTTGACAGTATCTGGCATTCTGTCTTAGACTGATTTATAAGGCAGTGGCCATATAGTGACATCACAACCGTACAGCAGTCCTGAAGTATGTTACTGAATGTGTTAAGCCTTTTAAAACTTCCACAGTGCTTATGTAGCACCTAAACCTGCTGTAAAATCAGAAAGACACAAAATCCCAGTTAGCACAATAGTTTAAATAAAATGTTTCCTGCCCTCTGCCTAAATCCAGGAACAATTGGATCAAAACGTATGGACAGATATGTCTGTGGAGCCGGCTGTCGTCTCACTGTGTATCACTGTGTTGTCTCCTGACAGGCTGTGGCCAATGAGTCAGGCCTCAACTTCATCTCTGTCAAGGGTCCAGAGCTGCTCAACATGGTGAGTCACTGAGCTGCAGGAACATGCTGATGTAGTGCAGGCTGCCTATGCATGGCTGCATTGTGTAGTCTTGGATCTAAGTACAACCAACAGACACTCCCTCATCAGCCTGTAGCCTCTGCCTGTAAGGGGCTCGCTCACTCACTTTGTTCTGCTAGCATCATGTAATATTGCAACAGCTTTTGGAGCAACACATTATCCTTGTTCTAATTATGCTTATTGACCAGACCATTTATCAGAGCAGCCTGACAGAGAGCGAATTGATTACACTAATTCAGTCTTTGTGTTTGTCTACAGTATGTGGGAGAGAGTGAGCGCGCTGTCAGACAGGTCTTCCAGAGAGGACGCAACTCAGCTCCTTGTGTCATCTTCTTTGATGAGATCGATGCTCTGTGTCCTCGCCGCTCAGGCCATGAGGTGAGAGGTCTGAGATGAGGTCTGAGTGAATCCATGAGCAAGACCTCAGATTCTTCAGTGCAACACACTGGCCACAGAATTGGCACTGGAGGCATCATAAAGACACAAAATGCGGTCAGCATTTAAGTAGCAGAGACTCTGCTTTTCCTGCTCAAGCTGATGCACATCTGCTTGTGAAATAGAAAAGTTTTCTTTTGAAGACTTCTGAACAACTTGACATCGTGGCAGAGGCTTTCAAAACAATGATGTCTCAGTGTGAGTGATGTGCTGCTAGTTTGTGGCCTTTAAAGGCATGATATGTCATTTTTGACCATAGAGCTCTTTCTCTCAAAACAAAACCACTGAGAACATTCTTGATCTGTTATGCATGTTTAGGTCTATACGTTCATTTGCATACAGACACACTGTCTGCTATGGGTATGGGTATAAGTCAAGCGTGCTGAAAGAAAGACAGAAGCTGAGTCTGTAATCATTTAGTAATTGGTTAATGGGTGTTGGGCTGTTAAAAGCAAACTTAACTGACAGGATCATGGGAGTTGTTTTATTCATTGTTCAACAACCACCATTGGTGACGTGACTTTTAATCTTTTTAAACATTATATTTAATCACGTTTGCCGAATTCCCTCCCTCCTCTGACGTATCAGACGGTGCCTATAAAAATATGCCCCTGGATATTTACCCCTCTCATTGCTTTTATAAATGAAATCATTCTTAAGTTAATTTAGCTTTTTTTGACAAAAAAAATCTGAAAGTGGCAAAATGAAAACAGATTTCTACAAAACAATGTCAGATGATTACAAATATATAATGTAAAGGATTGCGTAAATATTTGGTGAATACTTTTCATAAGCACTGTGAGTACAGGCACTGTCCTGTGAGTACACAACTCCGTAGAGACCATTTGGCAATGCAATAAACAGTTACTGATAGTGTCTGAATCTTTTCTGCTTCTTGCTTCATCTTCATCATCTCTTTTCCTCTTCCTGGTCACAGGTCCAGGAAGTAGGTTCTTCTCTTTTTCTGGGACTTCATGTTCCTCATCACTGTTCCTAACTCTTGTAATAAGTGCTGCTGCTGCCATTGTAGTCATAACAGCTGTCTGTATCACTATCTGCTAACTCATCCCACCACCTGAATCTTCTGCCGCTGCTGTGGTGGTCCAGGTTGCTGGGTCCACCCAGCAGTGGCTCCTCTGGCACAATAATCTGGTTGATTTCCACGTCAACCTCCGGAGGAGAGGTTTCCTTTCCCATCCACCTGCTTTGGAGATGACACACAAAAAAACATGTTTATGTGGTTCAAATGAGTCAAGTAAGCCTACTTCTGAGGGTGAAGTGAAAATTGTACAAGTATTCCTCTGAAGTCCCTCATTGACATAATGCATTCCCAAGCCCCCTACCCTAACCTCAAACATCATAACTAAATGCTTTACCGCCACCCTTTATCCCTAACCATAACCTGGAGGTAATTCTTACAGCCTCAAGCAGCCCCTTAAAGGCCTGTCCAGAAGTGAGGAGCAGCCAAAATGTCCTCGCTCCTACTGAATTTTTAAAAATAAAGAGGAGTGAAGAGTCTTTGATAGGCACTGGAGGTACATTTATGGAACAATTTATTTTACATGCCATGCTCTGTAAAGAGAAAAGTAGACAGTAAAAACAGACATTTTAACCAAGAATGCACAGACTCTTACATACTCATTCTTCCCACGGATAGCTCAAGTGAATGTCTGATATCTGAAACCATGACTATCATTGAGGCAACAATGCAGAGGCAGCCCCAGAAATCTTTGATAGGGAGGCAAGAAGGGCCTTGTGAAAGGATGGCCATGTGATCTACTGTATAGTTACTGTTCATGCAGCTTGTTTCTGATGTGATGCACAGAGGTACTGTAAGTATATATAATGAGTGTTGGTGTGTCTTCAGTCAGGAGCCAGTGTGCGGGTGGTCAACCAGCTGCTCACAGAAATGGACGGCCTGGAGACGCGACGACAGGTTTTCATCATGGCTGCAACAAACAGACCAGGTACAAGTCCAGCTCCAGTCAGACCTGAACCTCAGAGTATCAGAGGCTGACTGGTGCCTGAACCCAGCTCAGATGATTTCACCTCTTGGTTCATTCCAATGAGGAAACACATGGAAGAATTGTCTTTTTAGGGCACTTTTTAACAATGATGACAATTAACTGAGCATTTTAAGTTGTGCGGTTAAGATCATTTTGATATACTTGCACTTTATTATTTCCATTTTATGCAACTTTACTCTTGTATTCATCCGTAGTTTTACATAAGTAGCATGTTAAATGCCTGTAAGGGAATATTTAACATTGTCGCATTGGTTTTTTTTTCGTAGTATATATGTATATATGACCCAACTATTCTTTCAGCACTATTGGCACTATTGTCTTTAACATGTAACTTGGATTTCAAATAAATTTGTGATCTATTGTTCCTATAAACACTCAGTCACTGTCACTATCTTATCTCTTTCCAGATATTATTGACCCGGCCATACTCAGGCCAGGTCGTCTAGATAAAACCTTGTATGTGGGTCTGCCTCCTCCAGCAGACCGCCATGCCATTCTGCTCACCATTACTAAGGTAAAGTAAATACAAATAAATAATCATCCATATGCGATCCTCACTAGATATTTAAAAAATTAATTTTAGGGCTGTCAGAGTTAACGCGTCAACACAAATTCCCCTTGACGCACGATTAACACACACACGTTATGATTCGGCCGTAGTATGGGAAATCAGGAAGTGATGCAGCAGTCATGTTGTAGATGGCAGGAGAAACAAACCTCCATGAGAAGAAATGGATAAAGAAAAGGGTCTTTTGAAAGGCAAGTTCAGCTTCAAACCCTGCCAGAGGGTCACCTCGCCAAGAACAACAACATCTGCATTCACTGTCGGTGTGAACGGAGTTACCGCCAGATAGCCTGTAGGACGTTTATATTGAACTTAAATACTTTAAAATGAGGAGAAAAGATGTACAAAAATGCTTTTTAAGACTACAAACTACACCATTCTATGTCTCAGAACCTAAACAAGCCCTGCTGTGTTCATTTATGTAAGCTACCTGTAAAACCTTCAAAACATGTTTTATTGTTCATCTTGTAAAGAAATCATCCTTTTTTACATGCCCATTTGTAAATCTAGCATCAGTCTTATTGGGTATAATATCTGAATCATGCACTGGCCACTCGTTAGTTAGAAGGTTTCTTTGGACATGTTATCTTTAACGAGGTCTTAAGAGATATCTATCAGTCTATCAATGGATCAGCCTCCACGGTGGGACACATACTCAGCTGTCACCTGAATATCATATGATGTTTTTCTATCCACACCCTTTAGTAAAGGAAATACAAAAGTTTACTCAAGGCTTTACCTGTGTCACCTGAAAACAGTTGTGCAATATTTGGGAGTAAATATCTCTTTTGTCCCTTGGTAACTGAGAAGTCTTTAATCTGATCCTGTGGCTACATTTTAAACTGGCAGCATCAGGTGTGTTGTCCAATTCTGTGTTCAGAGTGATCAACCACAATCTAGTAGTTCAGCACATGAGGCAGCCAGTAAAGTTACTCTATCATCCAGCAGAGCTGTGTCATCACTGGGAGGTGAAGCTGCTAGATTAGCAGTTTCACCTCCCGGTGAGTTTCTTTGTGCAAATCCAGGCTAACACCAGGTCAGACCATGTTTTAATGCACAGAGATGAAACAGCTGTTGAGCTTCTAAACTGATGTTACAGGGCGGAACCAAACCACCGCTGGAGCAAGATGTCTGTCTAGAGGAGATCGCCTCTGATGAGCGTTGCGATTGTTTCAGGCAAGTCTCAGCTGGAAACACCTGCTGTCCTCACACACCAACCTGATGTTGTTTTAAGTTGAATTTGCAACTGACTAAATGCAGAAGCACTGATCTGTAACTATTATGGTCGGAACCGTTCATAAAAAAAAAAACTAAAAAAAAAACTGTTCCGTTCGGTACGCTTGTCACGGTTCGGGGCGTGTATGTACTGTTCGGTTCATAGGCACGCGCAACTTCTTTTTCTCATTTACTAACGAGGCGAAGAAGACGTGAAGCGGTGTAACAGATAGTAATAGAGTATCTTTGGGTCAGCTGTGGAGACGTTTGTGGGCGTGGCGAGTGGAAAAGAGTCGCCAGCAGCACTGTATAGGTCTGCTGTATGGGACCACTTTGCATTTAGAGTGACCTACCACAACGGTGGTATGAAAGTTGTTGACAAAAGTGTGACAGTGTGCAGGCATTTGGCCACACGTGTTGTTTATGCCAACAGTAACACGACTAACATGTCAGCTCATCTGTGAAGATATCATCCCGGTGAGACAACTGGCAGCGCAAGTTGGAAAGAGAGAGAGTAGACAGGACAACTTCTGCTCCACGCAGCTTTTAAACAGCCTTACAGTGTTACAGTATACAGTACACATGTATAACGAAAGGAATAGGGTAAGTGGGGTGAGATATGCAGCCTTTTGTCGTGGAGGAGGGTGCAGGTTTTGTTTGTATGATTAAAACACTCGAGGCACGATATGAAATAAAACCCCCTCCTGCAGACACCTCAGCAACACGGTAATTCCTGCACTTTATGAAGAGACCCGACGGGGAGTTGTTAAAGAGCTTTCTGACATAGCCTATGTAGTGCTTACTAGTGACAGATGGACCTCCAGGGCTACTGAAAGTTTCCTGACTGTGACTGCCCATTACATTACATTAGTGACAGAGAATAACTATTTGTTCTTCCCATTTGTTAAGATAACTTTCTTTGCCAAATAAATGAAAAGCATGTTGGAACTCTTGCAGTGCCAGAATCTACCTACTTTTAACCCGACTGTCACAATGTATCAAATGTCAGACTGCCTCATTCTTTAAGTTTTAACCTGACAGTACAAGACTTAATTGATTTTCCTAACGATCAGCGGATACCAAACTGAACCGAAAACCGTGACCACAAAACCGCGATATGAACCAAACCATGGATTTTGTGAACCGTTCCCTAGAATTTATTATAGGTCTCTGTTAATGTGACCAAATCTGCATGGTCAATAATAAACCAGTTTTGGTGATGAAGTTATGTAAGTCAAATGGTCTTTGTAGCATGACTCTCATGTAGCATGAGATAATGTATACATAACTCATTATGTATGTTTACTTCTGACCCGCTGAGTTGGTCATATATAAGCTCTGAAGAATCTACAATATGGTACCTCACCATATGTAAAGCTGCTGTGACATTTGACCAACCAAAATTCAAGTGTAGGTTTGTGCTACATTTAACAAAAATCCCTCACTGCATTCTTGGAATATTTTTCTCACAAGATTTAAGATCACAGTGACCTTGACTTTTGAGCTCCAAAATGTAACCAGTTTTTCCTCGAGTTTAAGTTGGCATTTACACATCAACAGTTTCAGTTTCTACCATCAGGTTCACTGCTCAGACTTCCACTTACTAAAACGAACAGGTACAAACACTCCTTTGTACCTTCTGTGCTGTGTCTCTTTTAAACGCCAGGAGTAAACGGTAGTTTACCCGGTAAGAGAGAATATCCTTTTCACCTGGGTAATTTTCTTTAACAGTTGATTCAGTATTTCATATACATTATTAGGTTTGTCCATAATGTGATTTATCATGTTATGTTTATATGTGTATTTGTTGCTTTTTGTATTTTGTGTGCTCCCATTGCTGTGAAACAAATTGCCCAACTGGGGACAAATAAAGGAATTGATTGACTGATTGATTTATGCCAAGTCTGAAGAAACTCTCTCAAGGCGTTCTTGATAGACTGCTTTCACAGTACAAAATGTCACATTGACCTGGACTTGAATCAGTTTATCCTTGGTTCCAAGTGGACCTATGTACCAAATTTGAAGAAATTCCCTTAAAGCATTTTAAGATGTTGCATTCATGAAATGTTGCAGTGACCTTTGAAATTGAGCCACCAAAATCTAATGAGTTAATTCTTGAGGTTTGGTGTGGGTTTGTGCCAAAGGTCAGCAGAAGGCTGCTGTGACCTTTGACACCCAAAAATTGAATGAGTTCATCCTTGAGTCAGAGTGGACATTTGTGCAGAGTTTGAAGAAACCAAAATCACATTTACAGGAATACATTAAAATAAAAGTTAAAGGAATCCCAGAAAGTTAGGACTGCCTTGATATTTACACTATGTTCTTTACATGTAAATATTGGACCACAACTGTAGCTACCATGCACAGTTCACCTGGATTTCACTCTGCTATTTCATTTTCTTAATTCTGCCAACGAGATATGCTGTTGCTGTTTTTTTTCTTCCTTTTTTTCTGTTTTGAATTCAACTGTCTATTGAAGTATGTTATCAACTTTTGTTGGCTGAGAACCCAACCCAAAGTCTGAGTTGCTGGTGCATTAGTCAAACAATGGATAACTATGTCTCTAGGCAATACACACCAAAATAACCCCAAACCATCAATACGTGGAAAACTACATTTGAGTAACAGGCAGGCCAACTGAAATTTGCTTTACATAGATAACAATTAATGCAGAGCTATTACAATAGACTGTTTTTATTTTGTCCAAACACAGCATCTAAAAACTACCAAGAACATCTATCTAGTAATAAACTGGAATAAACACTCAGCCTACACATTCATAGTATATGTGCTTAATAAAATGTCTGACAGACACACAGATTTGTTGAGGATGAGGAAGATGAGAGGGAGGAACAGAAAATAAAAGAATAGCGGCACACACAGAGTACAGTTGATCGTGGGACATGTAACTGCTATAAAATGGCTCCAAGTGACTTTCCTCAAACTTGACTGACTTTTTCAATCAATAATGTGCTCTTTCAGATCAATGCTGAGCTAGTTAGACCTTCCCATTATAGTGTTTGTAGCAGAGTCTAATAGGTGTAACAGACAAGCCTATTAAAATGGACCCAAACAAGTCTCAAGCTGTTATCAATCATAATCACTCAGAAGAAGTTAGGAGGCCATGCTACAAAGAACATTTGATTCACACACCTTTCTATTATCAACCAAAAGTCAATGTTCAAGTAGCTGTATTTGTATTTTTGAGCCAGCAGATTTGGTCATAAATTTCAGAAAACTTATAATAAATTCATTGGAACCAAACTTCATGAATGTTTTGAATTTACAAAGTAGTATGAGTTCCTCTCATCCCATCACAGAACAATGAGAGCTTAAGAAATAATTGGAGCTCAAGAATACGACGATATGTTGCATATTCTGTGTGTATGTAAACTTTTGACCACTACTGTATCAGTCATGGCGACACGAAAAAAGTGGTTTGTCTTTCTGCTTACTTGAATATTTTATGACGCCTCATTGTGCAGAAAGTGAGAATGACAAAATCCTCTCAACGCACCAGAAAGCAACAAATCACACACAACCAAGTTGTCTATTATTTAAGACACTTCAGCCATATAAATTCAATTATTTTCAATAATAAAAGTGGTAATAAAGTTTCTAATCCACACAAATATAACTAGCCAACACAGAGGTGTCATAAGAAGTTACCACAGCTCATTAAATTCATTAAAGTTTACTGACTTGCTTGGACTGGCTTTGCCTCCACTGTTAGATCTTCATCTCAACATTGCTGTGAGTATCTGAAAAGGTAAGAAGACAAAAGGGGTTAGGGTTTGAGTTACAATGGAGTACAAGGGTTTTATAAAAACAACTGGTCCAACAGAATGTATGGTCATTTTAATGGTATTTGTAGCCTACACATCATTGTCAATAAGGAGATATGATCTGGTGTTAATTGTTAAAAACAAGTTTAAAACATCAAGAAAAAGTTCTGTATTTTAATGAAGGCGCATACTCTCCATACACTTATGCTGGAGAAAGATAAACATGTTAATCTAAAAAATACATTTATTTTCCACTTTACAATTTTGTGAATTAGTTTAACTATTGGAGTGCCTGTAGGAAGCTTGTATTCCATACAGAAGTGGGCTGTTAAGTAGCCATTTCATGGATGTCCAAATGAAGCTGTATTTGAAGATGGGACATCAGGGATATAATTGGCTGTTTTTGACTACTTTTGATTTTACCATTATATTTCACCTTGAAAACTATTTGCCTTGCCTTGTTTGGCGTCATTATCTTTAGCACAACCTGACATGTGTGACTGTACAGTTATTTTTTTTCATTTTAACATACTGTATTAACACAATGGACCTAAAATCATAAACATATAATCCAAGTAGGAAAAAGTAATATTTTTTTACTGCGAAAACCACAAATATGTTTAACGAAACATTTTTATCACTTATAATGCAAATACAGATTGTTGTTTGCTAAATGTATGCATCAGTTTCTGAAATTGACAAAGTTATACATAACTATTTACATTTAAATACAGGCAATGCTTCAGGCTCAGGCATGAAGATTTGCACTGCCTGCTCAACATTCAGCAGCCTCCTCATTGTTTTGACACACAACACAAAAAATGACTCCACAACACACTACACTAAACACTACATTACATACTAACCATACATCCAAACATGCTAAATGTCACAAATCTCTAAACTCGCAAAAATCGCTATCGCTGTGTCTATCACCATCACTGCTGCTGTCACTCTTCCGACTCCATCCCTCCCACAACTTCCCCTGTTCCTCAGCAACCATATCACGTGGTTTGCCATATAATTTTGTGATTGGCTGGTGTGGTGCCTTTTTCCACCAATAGGAACGTGTTTTCTTGCTTGCAAACACTTGGGCTTGCAGACACTTTCGTGACAAAAGCCAGTTTTTACCGTTTCTTCCTGCACCAAACGCACAGCAAACGTGATGGCAATGTTCGCGTAAAAGCGTGGTGGATACTTTTTCTCGTAAGTCCCGTTTTGGACATGCCAGCGCATCTGTCGAGTCAGGAGGTGGGGCGTGTGGGTGGGCTAGCAGGTAGCTACACATGAACATCCACAGATTCTGATTCCAGTTTGTTGTCCTTGTGTATCCAGTTCTCCTCGGACCCGAGCGGACTGCTTGTTTCTTAAGGTGTGTGATGGGGATGAGCTCTGCAGTGATTGGCTCTGGTGTGCATGTGGCTATGGTTGACAATGCTAGGGGAATTTGTAAAGCATTTATGAAATAATTTATTAACCATATCATTGTAGTCCAAACAATTCCGATGCTGGGATAATGTAAATACACAACTGACACAACATATATTAGAGGTCTTGTTTTTCATTTCAACATTTTAATGCAGACATTTTACATAATTGAAGACATTTCATTTTATTATACCTTTAATTGTTCCCAGACACCCTTTGACTGATGAGCTGCTGGTTGGTCCAACTCGAAGTTAAAACTATATTCTGATAAAAAGCAAACAAGCTGAAGGCCACATTCGAAGCAACCTGGACTTCCATAACACCTCAGCAGTGCCACAGCCTGATCGCCTCCATGCCTCGCTACAGTGATGCAGTAATTTGTGCAAAAGGAGCCCTGACCAAGTAAATAAATTAACACACTTTTCAGAGGAATATTTCTGTGTTATAAATTGTTTTTTGATTGGTCTTTATAATATTCTTACATTTTGAGACACTGGATTTTCATGAACTGTAACCTGTAATCATCAGAATAAAAAAAAAGCTTGAAATATTTCACTTTGTTAATTAATCTAGAATATTTTCATTATATTAAGTAACAGAAGAAAAGAGCTTTTCCATGATAATTTTTTAAGATGCACGTATATCTCATCTGGCCCAAGCCTGAATGTGTGGGCCTGCTGCCCTGTGACTCTACCCTGGAAAAAGAGACATGGATGGATATGGATGGATGGATGGATGGATGGATTGATTGATTACAGTCAGAGACTGAGGATCAGTATAACCCAAAACACTATATTCAACGTGAGCTGCCTGCCTAGTGACTGCTAAAATTATCAATCAACTATATAATTTGACAAAATTATCTTAATTGAAGCCCACTTATTAGCCTTTTTGTGAGGTTTTAACTATATATTTCACATTATTCATATAGTCAGTTGTGAATAAAACATAAGTCAAGTGATGACAACTAAGCAGATAATGAAACTTAAGCCACATGACAACAGGATGTGCCATCTGCTGAGACACTTTATTCTCTTACAAAAAAAAAAAAAAAAAGCTGGTAGATGGAGTTTAGATGTAAATTTTTTGTCAACATACTGTTTCGGGTCATGTAGGAATTTTCATAGTCAATGATTTATGCAGTGTGCAGACCTTGATGGTAGGAACTAAGGCTTTGTGTGTGTAGGTGGCATTATTTGCATGTCCTGTGATCTGCAGTATATACATCTTCATGGGAGATCAAAAAGCTGGTATTAGCGTTTTTATAGTCCCGACTCCAATAAAGTGACATGTTTACTGTTCGACAGCAGTTATATTCCCGCAGTTAAATTTTCATTCATGTATCAATAATTTAAGCTTATCTACTTCAATCAGGACCATCAGTATTTGGATTTGGTAGTGTGAGAAAAATAAGGTGCACAAAATTCAGAAGGGTACATGTTAATAGAATGTGTCACATTTTTAATCAGCATTAAAGTATGTACAGTGCTCAGCTGAATGAGTACACCCCCTTTGAAAAGTACCATTTTAAACAATATCTCAATGAACACAAAAACAATTTCTAAAATGTTGAATATATATATATATATATATATATATATATATATATATATATATTTTTTTTTTTATGTAACATCTGTTAAACTTATAACATGAAAGTAAGGTCAATAACTCAACTTAGACTACACATTTTTCAGTTTTACTCAAACAAGGGCAATGAAAAAATGAGTACACCCCACAACAAATCTATTAAATCTAGTACTTTGTATTGTCTCCATGATTTTTAATGACAGCACCAAGTCTTCTAGGCATGGAATGAACAAGTTGGAAACATTTTGCTACATCAGCCTTTTTCCATTCTTCAAGAATTAACTCTTTTACAGACTGGATGCTGGATGGAGTGTGATGCTCAACTTGTCTCTTCAGAATTCCCCATAGGTGTTCAGTTGGGTTCAGATCAGCAGACATTGTTGGCCACTGAATCACTTTTACCCTGTTCTTCTTCAGAAATCAGTGGCCTTAAGGCAGGAACACACCGGCCCAACCGTTGGACGTCTGAAACATTTGGGGCGACTCGGATGAGTACGGGAACAAATATGTTCGGTGTGTTCAGCTGTGTGGACATTGTCTGCTCCGATTCAACCTGGAGGAGGTTGGCAGTCAGCTGTATGAGCCCCTGGATTCTCTGATTGGCGGTGTGCTAGCGAATCAGCATGGTGTGTGGGAGGGGCGGAATACTGTGTGCACACTCCGTTCTCTCATTCCCTGTTTTCATGTTTTGGAGTACTGGCACGAGACTAGCTGTTATTATGTTCGTTCAGCATGGGCCCTGGCAAACTCTTGGTGGGCTTTTTTGTGCCTGGGTTTTAGGAGAGGCTTCGGTTGGGGATGGCAACCATGCATGCCATTCCTCTGCAGTGTATGCCGTATTGTGTCACGGGAAATAGTCACCCCAGTTTGGCTTTCTACTTCCTTGGATAACTGCAGCGAACTTGCATGCCGATTTTCTTCGACCCTTCTCATCAGAAGACGCTCCTGTCGAGGTGTTAACTTCTGTGGACGACCTGGACGTCTCTGTGAGATGGTTGCAGTTCCATCTTTTTTAAGTTTTTGTACCACTTTTGCTACAGTATTCTGACTGATAAGTAAAGCTTGGCTGATCTTCTTGTAGCCTTCATCTTTGCAGTGTAAAGAAATTATTTTCTCTTTCAGGTCTTGAGACATTTCTCTTCCATGTGGTGCCATTGCTAACAACACAAAATGGGAAGGGGTTTTCTACACCCTTTTATACTCAACTGTCTGCTGGACACCTGTGTAATGAATAATTAGACTCACCTGTGGTTGATTATTGTTAAATTAGACATTTGTAGTCTAAAAATTATCCTTGCTCCAGAGACTTTCAGTGGAATGTACTCATTTTTACATCACCCCAATTTGAGAATTTGAAAATTTTGTTCTCCAAGTTATATTATTAACCTTACTTTCATGTTATAAGTTACATAGACGTCATAAAACTTAGTCTTGTCAACATTTTGGAAATTCTTTTTGTGTGCATTGAGATATTGTTTAAAATATTACTTTTCGAAAGGGGTGTACCTATTTATGCTGAGCACTGTATCTACCAGATTGGACACAGTATCAGCACAATATTTGAGGACTCTGACTGAGACTGGGGACATCCCTTTTGTTCCCAGACTTGATCGAATCCTGCGGCCATTAGTTTTTCCATCATTTGCTTTCATCTTTATACTGCAGTCATGTCAAATTTGTAGTTTTGCTAATTCATAAGCACCTCTGAGTTTTGGGACTTCAATGCAAAAAACCCCCAACCTTACATTGTTTTCTGTCCCTGGGTGTCTTCTCACTTTGATGTTTCAGTTTAACTAAAGACAATCAATCTTGCAGTTCATCAACCTGCAGGGAAGCACATCCCCTCAGCTGTTCTGCTCTAGTTCAACGCTGATTAACACTCATCTCCACACTGCAGGCTCCTCATTAGCAAACCGCTTCACTTCAGCCTGTGTGACAGTGCCAGCCACATGGTGCTCAGAACCATTTGCTCCTCAATCCCACTTTGTAGATATGGGTCTCTCTACCAGCAGTGCTCTGTGTAGTGGTGGTTGAGGAAAAGGAACTCTGTTGCATAATAAATGGTGATTTTCGAACTAATGATTTGAGTGAGGACAGAATAATGTATCATCAAAAGTAAACTTCATGCTCAGGCCAGCATGTTGCTTCACAAGTTCAGAATGAATTCGGTCCATGTGACATGTTCTTTGTTTAGAGATTTCTGTACACCCATGTATACAGCTCATCTGTGGTGTAGTTACAGGAGAAGCATTAGAAGGAGGTGGATTGTGGGTTACAATGATATAATGACATTGCTGCTTCAGGGTCCAGTGTTTCCCACACATTCATTTTTATTTATCAGCATGGGCTGCCACATATTGATTTTCTATTTTTGGATCTGCTCGGCCAGTTCTCACTCACTCAAGACAGCAGGCCATGGTATAGACTCCGATAGTGGATGGCGCTGTGGTTTTTAGTCTGCTGGTAAAACCAACAAAGAAGAGGAGGAGGACTATTTAACACAGTTGGCTTGATCATAACTTCCTCTGCAAAGAAGATGGCTGGCCTCATGGTGGAGATCAAGCCCCCGCAAAGAGCACCAGGCCTTGAAGCCAGTTTTTGTCATGGCCAAGCCATGTCATTACATCGTCATGTGATGAATGGGGACTTTTTCCTAAAAGCTAACATTGTGAAAAAAGCCCCAAAACCCAAGAAATGACTTGTTTTTTGGGCAATTCAGTCCAATACAATTTGGAGAGTCTAGAAGAGCCACCAGATTACATTTTGATCCAGTTTGATTGACTAGTGTCAGTGCTCTGTACCATGCTCAGGCATGGTACATTTTCTCTGCCCTGGCATGGTTGGAAGAGGTGTGCTTTGGCGTGGTACGGTTGGTCATGCATGAGCACAAGCACTGGTGTGCAATGTCGACATTAATTGTTATCATGCATTTTACTCGGCCTTACATTATCAAGTAATCCAGGAATGTGAGAGGGCAGTCGATGACAAAATAAGCCATAAAAAAGGCAGTAAAGTGCAACCAAATGTTAATCTTTTTTTTTTACTGTTCTCTATTGTGTTTTGTCCACTTCAAGTTGCTATGCCATTTTCCCATTACATTCTGGCCTGGCTCCTCGGTTCCATTGTAACATTTTTTCCCGACTGGCCCGCTTGGCCAGTAGACCAGAGTTTCACTGTAATAATTGTTCCGTAATTTTAGTGATTTATTATACTTAATATATATATACACACACACACACACACACACACACAACAGTGAAGTTCTATGAAGGTATTATTAGTGCAAAAGGTTTGAGCACCTGTAACAGTGGAATTTGTAGTTGTGTACAGTGATTGTGTATGTGTATCAGTAAATGTGTGGTCACATACTCTATGAGTTGTGTACTTGTAGATTTTTTTTCTCTTCACAAATACAACACAACACTTACACATTCACAAATTCTTAATTACAGGTGCACAAATCCTACTTTACAAGTCACAGATTAAAAAACTGATATGCTCACATTTTTGCTCCAATTGTTGTAGTATATTTGGTGCAAAACATATTTGTGCACCTATATCAGACAATATGAACTTGTGGAGAAAATTAGAATATGTGCAAATCTGAATGTGAACTTATGCAATAAATGTTCATGTAAAATAAGTCACGAAAACACGTGTTCTTTTAAAACACGAACACAAATCGGTAACTACAAGTGCGCAAATCTTCCCCACGAGATATCTGAGGCACACACAGACAGATTTCTTGCTTTTATAGCGAGAAAGATGGGTGCTGATCTGAGATCGACTGATCCCACAGCCAATCAGAGGAGAGGGGCTTTTATCCCACAGCCAATCAGAGGAGAGGGAGGATTCAGCACATGCTAAACTAACAGCAGCAGAGATGGCATCTCCAGCTAGCTAGCAGGCTATTTTTCAGCGGTGGGTCTCGCTTGCACCATTTTGTAAAAGTGGTCAGCTGACAAACTTCGAGCAAACATGACAATTTGTGTTTCTATACTTTAGCTCCTGTTCTAGCAATGAGCAGTTATTACAGTAACTCCCTACTGCAGTCAAGCCAGCCATGGTCCGCGTTAACTTGGTCAAGTCAGCCGCACGTTGTTTGCTATTGTGCGAATCTACTAAAATTTACGGTAATCGTAATGAAATGCCTCTGAAGAGCTGCTGGTAACGACTGTGGGTCATTACCAGCAACTCTGTGCTAGCTTGGTGCTCCGTCTAAAAATGGCTACTGTCTCTGTGTGTCTGTCTGTCTGTCTGTGTATGTGTGCCTCAAATATCTCTGCAGATCAGGATCGGACTGATAAGAGAGATTTGAGAGACCTTAGAGAGAGAGAGACCTTCCACTCTTACTGATGGCATCAGGGCCTTCCCTTGATGCACTGTCTGCCCTCATTTATGTGACTGCTGAGCCCTCCATGTCAGTGCCTGAGCCTTATCCATGGCAATACACCAGACCCACAACTTCCACCAGCTGCACCAGCCTCAGCCCCAGAGAAGACAACCCCTCAAACCCTTGTCTACCCAGGAGCTTGTCCCAAGCTGTGAGGCCACAGCAACATCAACCCCTGATCCTCCTCCAGAACCCCACCACTGCGGGCCCTATGTGGAATCAAGTGTCAGCGGCAATGCTCTGCTAAATTTTCAGAGGACCACCTATGAAAGATATGGCGGGATTTCTGAGACCTTACATACAAGGAAACGAGAGCCTTTGTAATTCATTGTGTCAACCAGGTCCCAAGGACAAAGGTCTGTGCAAACCCAAGTAGGTGAAGCAGGTCTTTCTTTTCTAGGCTGAAAGATGCAGGCGGAACCCACAGCAAGTATGGAAACTCTTCTTCCTTTCTGAACTAGAATATCATCCAGCAAATGATAGCATAGTTCTGTCTGTGATGGGCAAATAATTATCATCAGCCTGGGCCCCACCTGCTGACCAGAGAGGGATACATGGGCCTGAAAACAAGCTCAACCTGGCACCCTTGTATGCTCGTATTGAGTCTTTCAATCCAACCATCAGCCACTACAGGAGAGAACATGCATCCTGCTGCTGGTATCCCCACAGTGACATCAGCATCAAGCTGATGTTAGCTGACTACTTGGAGAAAGGCCACCATGTGCGCCCATGACACCTATCAAAAAGCAGTAGGGTCTAAGAACATCAGTTTTGCCAGACTCAGGGAGGAGGAGTGTGAAAGCTGTTTGCTGCAGGACCAGCACACAAAGCAAAAAAAAACACAGAAGAAACCCAGGAAAACTGTCCGCACTCTGACAAGTGGAAAAAACGTAAGGCTGGAGCTGAAACCAGGCTACACTGCCGTGCCAATGCAGATCATGACTGACCAGTTAGTCCATCAGTCAGAAGTGTAGACCTGCAGAAAGTTATAATGCTTCCTAGAATGCCTGGTGTGAAATCTGCGCTCTACACCAGGCGTATCTGTGTTTACCACGAGACATTTGCATCAGTGGGAGAAAAAAACAACAACAAGAAAAACATCTCTGTTGCCTGGCAGGAAGCAGTTGCAGGGCGGAGTGCAAAGCAGATCACATCTGCATATGTGGTGGCAATCTAGTATCAACTGAAGATCTAACCCTAAAATTCTTTGAGCCTGGTCACACTTTCATGGGTGCCGACAGTGTGCATCATGGCGTTGAACAAGTGATGAGACGCAGACCAGGAGTGGTGTACGATTTAGAGGATTTCGTGTCAGTTGTCAAAAACTCAAATTCTAAGAAGATGGAAGTCTTGGAAAACGAGGCCTTCAGGGACTGGGTGAATGGCCATTCCATGGCAAAGCTGAAGAAAATGCCCAGACTGGCGAAAATGAAAATTATCCAACTGCGATGTGGGTCAAGGTCCATATTGGTCAATACATCTCATCAGGCAGAGGAGTTCATGGAGGTTTACTTCCTGCAAAAGAAGTTCAACGCCTGCATACCCTCCACCTTGAGATCTGAGGACCTGGATGTTGAGGAGGTCAAGAAGAAGGGGGTTTTCAGGGGATTTGCAGAATCTTGTTCCCCTGATGCTACCCAGAGCTTTTATTCTGGAGGTAATTAACTGTGTGAAATGACTATGAGGATGAAGAATAGGGATGGGAACAATCAGGCCTCATGCCCTCCTGCAGACGCACACAACTCTGATCTTTAAACACACACACAGACACAGACACACACACACACACACACACACACACACTAGGGCTGTCACTTTTTGAAAAAATCAAGTTTGAACGAATTTGAAATGACGCAATTTATTTTAATGAATTCGAATAAATCCCCCCCCCCAGTGAAACTGAGTGTGCCGAGTAGTAGTCCGTCAGATGAGGTTGTACTCCTCTGCTAACGTTAGCTTACGTGGTTGTAAGCTAGCAGGTGAGTCCGCAGATTTGTTGTCGTTGTGGAGTAAGACAGCTGCTTTGTACAAAGTCGACAAACAGCTTTGTTAGTTACTTTTCCATCGACAGTGTAGAACAGTAAATACTTCCATACACTACATCTCAGATGCTTTGGTGTCATGATTGTCCACGCAGGACGGCTTTGCTTGCTAGTGTCCTCCATTTTCATAGCAAACAACATAATACTACTAGCTGAGTTGACAGGTCAAGAGTTAACAGGGCGTGCAATAGGTCAAGCTAAATTAAGGGTGCCCTCTGCTGGATTACAAGGCAAATTATTTCAAGCGGACTGTTACACTTATAGACCATACATTTTGATTTCGAACAGGTCATTACAATCGAATAAAAACTTTTCCCTCCACTTTTGAACGAATATTCGAATTTTGAATAAAATGTGACAGCCCTAACACACACACACACACACACGCACTTAAAACATTAATGAAATAAATAGCAACAATTAAACTTTGTTGTCAGGCCCCTTTACTTTAAATTGCAAATAAAATAACCAAATCATACATAATTTGTGTGGGAGAACTGTGTTTTATCATCATCTGCATTTGGTTCTACGTTTCCATTCTATCCTGGAAAATGTATTAGTACAGTGTTTATTGATAATTTTCGAAAAGACCTACACACATTATCAAAGTTCATTCCTGTATATATGATAATAATGCAAATACTGCAAGTATAATACCCCCACAAATATTAATTCCTACTATATTTTCAGCAGACTGACATTCAACATTAAGATGCTACGATGAGATGATATTGAAATATCTCTACTGTTCTACGCTACTGGTTATCCAAATAAACAAGCCAATAAGTCTAAATTAGTGACTCATATCCAAACAGAAGACATGTTTTATATGCATTAAAACATCAAAAAAAACTCTCATTGTTAATACTGACATCTGTAATAAAGAGTGTGTTAATCAATCATGTGATTGCTGTGTGGTACTAGTATGAGTTTGAATTGAACTGAAATATAGAAAAAAACTTACTGATCTATCATTTTCATATGATGTTGATAAATGTAAAACCATTTTATCACAGTGAGTCCAACAGGGTCAATATTGCTTACATTTTAAGTGAAAGTTATCATTGTTATCATAATATTGTGCTGTAAAATAGAAGTTCAGTCTTTTGCCTTGGTATGACCGATTGGCATTTTGTGGGCAATGCTAATGCAGAATACAGTAACTTCTGAAAAGGGGTCAAAGGTCAAATTTTGAGTTAATTTTTTTTGTAGACAATGTTATACCTATAACTCAATTGTCAGGACATTAAGATCATTTTAAGTCATTTTTCTCAGTTTCACACTCTGGAGAGTTAAGGTATTTTGCCTTAGTAGGGCCGTGTTATGTCAAAGTTATATCTGCTAAGACTGAGGCAGCTCAGGAGGGACAGCTGGCTAAAGTTCACCCGGGCGAAGAAAGTTTTCACACTTGCATAAACAGAACTCCTGAAGCCCTATGAGGCACCAGGAGCAGTACATCTCAGGAGCAGTTAGGGTTTCAGCGTCTTGGTCAAGGGCTCCACAGCCTGGCCCAGGAGGTGAACTGACACCTCTCCAGCAACCAGTCCAAGCTCAAGGGGGTTGAGGACCAGCAACCCTCTAGTCCCAAAGCAAAGTCCCAACAGAGTGAACTACTGCCCCCCCAATCTGTGCTACACAACGACTATCAAATAAGCACATCACTAGTTTGATTAAATTACATTCATTCTTCGAGACATTGAAAAATGAATCCCTTTAAAAAGGAGGCATTTAAATGTAACACCTTTCCACAGCAAGTCCCTGTAAGCAGGCCTGTTCACTTAAGGAGCACAGGGTAGGGGAGCGGGAGTGAGCAAAGTTTCCTGCACAAACTATTCATTACAGCCTGCTTGTCATGTCTTAACATGTTCTAACATAACTTCCCACATCACCCTCCAGGTACACACTTTGCACAGAAACCCCCGATAATGCCCTGAAAACCACTGTTGCATCTTACATGCTACTGTTAACCAACTACAGAGTTCAGATTCTCTAAGCTTACTTGTAACACTTTATATCTATCAAAAATCCCTCAGATGAGTAGTACCACAGTGCTTTGCACATTTAGCTACCATAAGGTCATGGTGTTACTACACCTGAAAATAATCTTGTTGAAAACAGAAACATACATTCAACACCAAGGCTGGATTGCACCATTAAGGATTAACTTTTAAACCTGATAAGATTATGGTTTAGGTTGCACCAACCTTTAAAACTATCTTTAAATTAAGAAATATTCAATGTGAACCTCTCTTTAAATTTGTTTTTCCCTCCCTCTAAACCAAGATTAAACCCAGTAAATTGGATGCATTGCGATGCGGATGTGAAAAATTGAGGATCTGCCTTACAACAATTACTAATCACGTTAGCCAGTTTTACCTTAAGCAAATGTCTGTAGCCATAAATAACTTTTCAGCAAGCCCAGCTTTGCTGCACACACCTGTCTGAATTACAGGTCAGAGTCAATAAATGCCTCATGTTAAAGCTGCCATGTGAAAACAATATTACTGTAGATCACTAGAAATGTGAAAGGCACTGGAGTTGAATCAACATTATGGTTTTATAATGTTTATGCAGGGCTGGGCGATATGGCCAAAACTGTTATCACAATGTTTTATATATTGATAGATGTCGATAATTGTCACGATAAAGAGTATATTTTAACAATAACAATAATGTTGAATTATCAAGCTGAATATCCAACATGCTAGTTAATGTCAAGGACTGCGGTGGAGGATGACAGTAAATATTTCCTTTCTCTAACACTGGATTTATGTATGTTAACAGTTTTACATGAAATTGGATTTTTTGTGAATATAAGCAGAAGAAGATGGATGGATGGATGGATGGATGTTTCTGATACACTTTAACTCACCGCAAAAGTCAGTAATAGGTGACATTTTTGCCATTTTGTAACTAATTCATGGCTGCTTCGGAGCGGCACACAGACCCACCATTTGTCACCGTGTGCGTGCACGAGTGGACGAGCCTCCGAGGGCGTGAACCGCACTGCTCCATGTTCAAAAACAGTTGTTTTTTTTCACTCACTAATACAGCCCTGAATTAGCAGTACTGAAGTCATTATAAGTAATGCAAACAAAAGAGACTGACTGAAACAATGGTATGTGATGGAAAGGTGGAAATATTTTTTCACATTCCATATTTAGACTATGACGGGCCGCCACAGTCTTGTCAATGTATGGGAAACACTGGTACAACAAATTGCTTGTTTCAAACATGTCTCAAACATTAGAGGTAGTATACTGAACTGAACATTGATAAAAGAAAAGAAAAAGTTAAATGTTAAGAGTGATTATGCTGCTGTATCCTGTGAATATTCTTGAGCCTGCAGGTAGCAGTTCAGTTCAGCTCCATTAGCCTCCTGTTCTGTAAGACCTGATGTGGCTCGGACATGCGACCAGACCAAATCGTTGGTGGTCGCAAAGTGCTTGACATCTCTGAGATGCTCCTCCACCTTGACCCTCCACTCTGTGTGGAGCTGAGGTACAGATGTTTGGAAAAAACCTGTTGCCCAGGCAGAGTGTACTTCAAATCCATGTCAGACTTTAGCTTCTTGAGGCTCTGTTTTTCAACTGTGCTTACAGGCATAATATATTTAGCAAAAATAGTATTTAAATGTGCTGTTATGTCTTTGTATCGCTTCAGTTTCTTCTCATACGGGGTAATGGCTGAAAAAGCAGTGGCAACTGTTGGTTGTCCAGCTGAAGTTGACTAGAAGAAGCAGTGGGGCTGGTCTGTTGGCTACTTGCAGGAAGGCTGATGCTAGCATGATAGTATAAACTAATGTGTTTGGAGTACTGTTTGGGACAGTACCATTTGAGATGATTGGAGAGGCTGGTCGCAAACACATTTTGAACCTAATGTTGGTCAGGTACCCAAGTGGTATGACCTTACATCCTTGTTCTGTACTGCCTATTTTTCAATTCACACAGATGCCAGAAGCGGTTCAGGGTCAGAGCAAAACTATGCCCCATCTGTAACCTTCACGCAGACGCTGGGGCGGGGTATCGGCGCATGATTTCCACACTGAAAGGGCAGTGTGAAAGGGCCTAGAGATGCAGCTAGTTAATAGGGCATTTCCACATGTGCTCATTTGGCCTGACTCAGCACATCAGCACAGCACAACTTGGATTTATAACTCCATTGCTAGAGGGATGTGATCCCTTATCACTTGTGTTGAGTAGAAGACATTTAAAAGCAACAGGCTGATCAATGACTGTGACTAGTGGTGAAGGTTAAGTTTTCCACCTCATTTATACTTGACAGCACACACATAGACTATATTTATAATTCATTTAAATTTGGGTAACATCTCCCACATTGATTTACTGTGTTTCGGAGTGTCAGACACTGAGTCAATAGGAGGATTCTGGACACTTTGTTTCTCTCTTTTGTATTTAACTAGTGCAGTGCCCGAAGGAAATATGTTCCTATAGAAAAGTGGGAGGTTAAGTAGCTTTTTCATGGATGGCCAAATGAGGCTGTGTTTGAAGGTGGGATATCAGGGATATTTAGGTTTGTTGTGAAATCCGATATTCCAGGGTATAATTGACCGTTTTTGACTATTTTTGATTTTGTCATTATATTTCACCTTAGAAACAATTTATTCGGTGTCATTATTTTCAGCATAACCTGACATGTGTGACTGTACAGTTATTTTATTTTGACGTACTCTATTAACACAATGGACCTAAAATCACAAAAAAAAACATAAAATCTGAGTAGAAAAAGTTAAAAATGTTTACTGTGAAAACCACAAATATGTTTAACATACCATTTTTTATTACTTATAATGCAAATACAAATTGTTGTTTGCTAAATATGTGCATACATTTTAAAAATTTACAAACTTATATGTAACTATTAACATTTAAATGCAGGCAGTGCTCAGGTCTGCCTGAGCTCCTTCCAGCTGAATGAAGAGCTGCACTGCCTGCTCCACATTCAGCTTCTCCTCATTGTTTTGACTCATTAAGCAAACAACCGACTCCACTACACACTAAACACACTACACCAAACACTAACACACTAACTACACACTGCTGCTTCCATCACGGCCACTGGCATTATGTGCCGGCGTCTGGGAGAGTGACGGGAGCAGCTAGCTCAGACGGAGTCAATATGTAACTTATCATTTTCTGTGCACATGCAGTATACATGATTCAATTATTTCATAACTAAAGCTACTCCACAGCTGGTATTATCCCTCACAACTGGTAAAAATTGGGCATATGGAGTAATTGGGGAGCTTGTGTTAATAAATTAACTAATTTAATTAAATTTTAATTAATTATTATTTTAAATTAACTGTATGAAAGAAGTATAGAAAGTAAGTGCACGGATGAGGCTCCCCTCCTGTGTGTGGTTCCAGCGCCTCTAACCGACACGCCCCCAGCGTTTCACAGCAGAGAGAAGTGCTTGTTTTTCAATGATTTTGAGACCTAATTTTATATACTTAGAGATGTTTTTTTAATCTTTCAAATTTGGCTCAGTGGTCAGTGACACATGTTTCTGTGGTGTGACAAACTCAGAACACAAATTTATTTCTGCATTACACAGACTTTAAGGTATGTCGTGGAAGTGAGCTCTGCAGTGACTGGATACATGGCTACGGTGTGCAGTGATTGGCTCTGGTGGACAATGCTCGCAGAATTCGTAAAGCATTTATGAAATAATTTATCAACGGTCCAAAAAAAAATCTGACTTGGCACACCCTTGAACCAAGCAGCAGCCATGTTGAAACTCTCAGGTCAGTCTGATCCTGATCTGTAGAAATATTTGAGGAACACACAGACAGACAGAGATTCCTTGCTTTTATACAGTAAAGAGATGTCCCATGAGCATGACAAATAATGTGCAATAACCCATACTTAGTACTGCAGTATTATTTATTACCCTGTATATAGATGTACACTTGTTATATTTGTATTCTATTTCTATTATTCTTGCTTATAAATAGCTTTTCTTTTTCTGACTTTTGAATGAGAGCAGCTGCAATGCAAGCAATTTCCCTTCGGCAGGATTCTCCCCAGACGGTGGAACAACGGCGCTGCACCGCTATACTCATTTTCAATGTTAGGTGCTTTAGAGCGGGTGTCCATATGGTTCTGGGGGAGGAGTAACCCCCCCCCACAATGACGGTGCGCCACTACACTTAAAATTTATGGAGCAAACACTGCCTCAGGGATCATTAAAGTATTTCTGATTCAGATTCTGATTTAACCATTGTTAACACAAACAATAAAAAGGCTACGGCCAAAATTGTTGTCTCTAACACAACAATTTTGGCCTCCAAACTGACTACAACTGACACCTGGTCTAAATCATACCCAGAATTCAATAGCTTTACAAAAATGGTAGATTTATTGCTGGCCTATTTGGTTCGAATTTAGTGTTTCAGTTGTTTCTTATTTAACTTTAAAGAAACTAGCTCGTTACACGTCCAGTTGTCTACAATACAGCACTTACACACATCAATGTGTTAGGCAAGCTTATGTGCTAAACATGTAATCACAGACGGATTTGAATCCATTTGTTTTTCTGTGCTCAGTTCGGGTTTCCATGGATGGCAACATAAGTCTATCAAGAGCAGACAGACTTTGTACAGGAGCAAGATATCTCAATAACTATTGACCAGACCATAAACCAGAAGAATGTAGTCAAAGTAATGTTCTCCAGAAAATGAACCCCCTGAACAGATTATCTTTTCTTTAATATTAGGCCTGTTCCAAGATGCAGGTGAGACAACAAGACAATAAATCCGCAACAAATGTGATCCTGTATCCTGTTCATGTTGTATAACATCTCCAAACATTTGGTGTTGACATTCATTTCCATGTTAAACGACTCTGTAGTAGCTACGGGGGTTTATCTGCTCCAGCTTGGCACCACAGCCATGAGAAAGAAGTGAGATGTTTGCCTTCTAAGCTACTTCCATGATCAGCTCCAGAAAAAAAGATGTGGGTTATTCAGAATGTTATAGATTAAGTCTGTGAGGTAAATGGTCTGCTGCTTTCTTCTGTTCTGTTTCAAGTGCATTTGTGATGAGAAATGTGACACACAAGAAAGGTTTCTATTTCTAGCTGGCTTGGCTTTCTATGAAAAGCTTGCATGACTTTAGAAATGTACACCCCTTATAAAGACAGTTAGTCAGAGCCTGGCAGCTTCTGACCGAACTTCAACCCTGGTTGCAAAGGTTAAAGAAACAATCTTAACTAGAAATCAGCTCAGTTTGAACAACAGAATGAACACAGTTCACATCTTGTTTGGCAAGAAACAGCGACAATGCAGAGATTAATCAAAAATAAGGTGAACACTTACAGCTGTGGTAAAATTTTTATCACATTAAGAGACTGTGTTATGCTATGCTCACATAACCAAAATCTAAGTCTAAGAAATTAAGGGAAAACACTAATCTAGACTTTGTTTGCCATCTAACGTGGCTGAGAAAGTGTAAAAGTTTCAGATGCGGCGAGGGGTGAAATTTCTCTAATGCGCTTGTGGAGGTAGTATCAGTGGCGAACCGTACCTGTGTGAATGGATAAGCTTTCACAAGCATTCACTGTGTCAGTGTGATAACTAAACAGATCCTTCACTCAACAAAATACAATAAAATGTCCTACAAAGCAATGTTACAAGACCAAACAACAGTAACATAGTAATTGGCAGTGTCTTTGGCAACTTAAATACAGAAAGAAATACCGCAGTTATACATCCGCAGTCATGTCATCCTGTCTGTCACAGCGACTCTTTGTCACAATTCAGTTTGTAAAACTGGTGCTGCTTGGCTCTGTGTGAACAAACAACGGCGGAGAATTGGCAAACTGCCGCTGTGGCAATAATACGGTGTCTCTGTGTGAAAAGAGCTACTGTGTCTTCGGGGGGTGTGGTCGAACATCAAAACAGACTGGCAGATCACACAGTGCGTTTACATGACACACAAGAAAACCGAATTACTGCGTAAGTCTGACTATGATTGGATTTTTAAGATGCATGTATACACCTTAGTCTGACTAAAATGGGACCGGATCGGATTTCTCATAGTCGGATTAATACACCTAGATTATTCGATTGATAGTTGCATTACTCTTGCATGTATTCGCTCTATCAGATCGGATTGGATTTTTGCGTTTAGCGCAGGCTCAAGATTTTTTTTACCAGGGCCGTAAACTGGAAGTAGAAGGACAGCGACGGCGGCTTTCGAAAAAGGGAAATGAAAAACTATTAAAATCCTGATTATGTGAAATTTATTAGGGTCTCTAACAAACATTATTTTCTTACATTTGTAGGCTTGGGCCTCCTTGCAGAGCTACAGTACCTTATTATAATGATGTTCGTCACACATTTCATACATTATCAGAATATTGCAGCTTCTGCAATTTAGATGCTGCATTTAGCCATATTTCATTCTTGACTACATTATGAATAATTTTGCAGCACTATTTTAACAGCCAGAACTATGACATCATTAACTGCTCATAATTGTGATATTCACGGAAGGATTAGTGCATCAGTCATAAAACTGCAACTTAGACCCTAACACTTTAACTTCAAGCCTCTTCGGTTGTTTCACAATAGTTCACAGTGATCCACATACACATATCAATAGTTGGCTTCATTCATTACTCAGATTTCGCACTAATGGCACCACAGAGCAGTGAACCGAGGACAAACTTGTAATTTGCTTTGTGTTGATGATCAGCATTGACTTAACTAGGCATCCAGAGGAGGAAAATTATCTAAGCAGGACCATGGCCGCTCTAAAACAGCTCAAAATCTGAGTTTACGTCAAATACCAAACAATACCACAGATTTTACCATTACATTGATGTTGTGCACCACAATGATAAAATAAAAATAGTTGCGCATAGAGACAGCACATGCACATCCTTGTTATCATTCAAAAGTGTAATTAAATAAGGAAGAGGAAGATCCGAAAAGCAGCAAGAAATAATGAGGAGAAACTTTATTTTAAAAGCCAGCAGTCCTTCGTAGATTCCAGCTAGCATGCGCGCAGCTAGCTAGCTAGCTCTATAAGCAACAGTCTCACCAGACTCGCGCTAATGTTAGCATGGCTAACGTCAGCCTTCAGTGGCTCAGGGTGATACTGAAACCTGCACTTATGAACAGTCCTGTTACCTGAACGCTCTCTTCTTCGTGTTTCAATCTCCCTATAAAGCTGGCATACCCATGTGTTTTCCAGCCAGTAAGAAAGGCTCCCAGTATCAATCCCAGCCCCGTAACCACTGGGATAACTGGAACCTAGAATAACGTTACGGCTAGCTGCTGCTGCGGCTATGGCATCTACTCACAGAACTCCGCAGACAAAACGGGCTTCAACTTCGAGACAGTGTCACAAAATATGAAAGCTCTAAGTGTTCTGAGACTTACCAGCGTTCACTCTCAATAAATAATACTCCGACAAGAGAACGGGAAGATGAAAAGCTTCAGGTTAGAGAGTTAAAAGTGAACTTCTGCACGTCGCTGCTTATTCCGCCATCTTGGATCTACAGGAACTCTGGACTCAACCAAACTATAACCGGGGAGGGTTTAAAATGTAACCCCCCAAATTATTTATCTAATGTTTGTTTTCACAGACCAAGGTCCAAATGACGACACTGTTTTCGCTGTTATCCTGGAAAGACTGCAGGAATATCAGTAGTAATGCTGACCTACTTCTTCTCGTACCTCATATTACTGATTGGTGACCCCTGAAACCACAGTGGCTAGTAAAGTATTTTAAAACTCGTGTGTATCCCCCCCCCCCTTTTTTCTTCTTCTTCTTTTTCTTTTTCTTTTTTCTTTCTGTCTTTTCCATGTTTTTGGTTTTTGTTTTTTGTTTTTTGTTTTATTTTTTATTACAAACAGATTTTTCAGCGGTGAACAATATACGTTTGGGAGGCATTAAAGTGGTAAATATAATATATAACACCGTATATAGTGGTTGTATACAGTCTTATATAACAGCCCCGTATTACTCCTCCACTCATGAAGGTTACAACATAACTTTAGTCGAAACTGTTTAGTGTTGATTTATCGATCATTTTGGAAGATATACATTGTGGTACTGTTGAATGGAAATATATTGCATTGTTATTTAGCCAACCCTCAAATATATTGTTTGACATTAAAAACATGTTTTAAAATATATATTCATATGTTTAATCAATATAGAAAATGTAGAAACAGATACTCAAATGTTGAAATTATAATACCCTCACCTCAGAGTAAAGGCCCCCACACACCGCCCAGACGTCCAGCTGCCTTATCAGACCACTCTCTGACCACTCCATTGCCTCTTGTCTGACCAGTTCGGCAGAAAAGTTGCATTGAAACACACCGATTTGACGTGCTGCCTGCTGCGCAGTAGTGTGTACGTCCTGCGCTTGCGCAAGATGCAATAAGCAGGTGGCGCTTGTGTTGTGAGTTGTAAACGAAGCCTTATGCACACAGCTCTCTTTATTTTCAATCAAAACTAAACTTAACTATTTCAGATAAAAACAGCTGCATACTAAACATGCAGCGAGCACAAAGATACAGTTGCTAATGTGAGTTGTTCAAATAACTTCTTTTTAGTAAACTCTGTGTTCACAAACAATGTTCTCAATGCTTGTGTTCATATGTAGAGACCCTGGTGATACTACGAGCAAGTTTCATGCCCCATGCACTCCACTGAAAATTAGCTTGCCCGAAAACGAAACTATGGTAAATCTTAAAAGTGCCTCTGTCATCATAATTATGCTTTTACGCGAAGGTTTGACTAATATACATTCACAAATATAGCCTAGGTTGCTTATTTTTTCCACTTTAAGGTTGTGCCGTAGACAGCCTTCACAAAGTTAAATCCAAAATTGAGCTTTTTCTGTTCTTTTTTCCAGGGAATCTGGTGATTTTCTCCACTCTCTTCTTTCTCCAAAGAATGACCTGTATTATTTACTCTGTACTGTTTTTGTAAGATTCGACATGTATCAATATATTATATTCTTTAAACAATTTTTTGTAAATGGTGGAATCAGTTGAAAGACTGCTCATACAGCTGCTGGGAGGTGAGACTCACTTTAGATAAGCTACAGAAGCAGACAGGGTGTAAGTGACAGCACACACCTCAGAGAGAGAGAAGGATTTAGCTGGTGATGTATCAGAGACCTCCATTGAAAAATATTCAATTAAAATAGCTTTTGGTTGATGTGTGAATCAATGGATACTTTGAGATTCTAATGTTTTAAAGGAGGCGATACGTTAAGTTTGAAGTACTGGTAAGGAAATTCTTTGCTGCATAAATTGAAGCCCCACTGCTGTGTGGATTGGTATTTTTATGATCTTTGACAATGGTTTATACTTTTGGACAATAACTTGTTGTTGTTGTTGGCTGTGACTCTGAGCTTGAGAGAGCGCACAGGCAGAGTGTCTGCAGGGAGGGCCACGGCTCCATACATCCCTGCATGAACCACTTGATTTTAGCAGGCAGATATTTGCGTTTATCTATCCTTCAGATGTGAAGCCTGTGAAGATGGGCTGGGGTGGAGAAGTATAATCCAAGAGGAGCAGCAGCTGGCCAGTCAGGAGGGACTGCAACAGCCGATGAGCATGGTTATGTACATGTACATATCAGAATGTACTTAGGAGAAACAAGATGGAGACAGGCCCACATTGAACTGTGTAAGAATTTAAATTCAGTTGAATCAATTGCAAGATCAGCTAAAGAAGACAGGTTTCTGTTGGCAGCTAATGCTAGTGCTAAGGTTTGCTTGTTAGTGTTGGACTAGCACATTGTTCTGAGCAGTGGAGTTGAACTGTATTTCTGAGCCTCCAGCTGTGTTGCAGTTTGAGAAGTTGGTCTGTTTAAGCGGAGCACAGGGCGCTCGAAAGGCAGGGAGCTGGTGCTCGTTGTGTGTGGCCCCATTTTAAAATGTTTCAGCCTGCACCGTCTGATCAGCTTCAGGCTGATTGCACAGTGTTGCATGTTTTAGTTGTGATGCACAATGTGGTGGCTCATGGTCATAGTGGCTGTCTCCCCCTGCTCCAATCTATCCCTCTCCACTATCCAACTGAGGAACTGAGTAAGATGAAGGTGAAGAAGGCTACGGGTCCAGTCGGGATCAGCTCCAGGCTCCGTAAGTCCTGTGCAGACCAGCTGTGCAGGATTGTGGATCACATCTTCAACATGAGCCTGAAGCTGGGAAAAGTGCCACTGCTGTGGAAAACCTCCTGCGTGGTTCCAGTACCAAAGATCCCTTCAACAGCTACAGACCAATTGCTCTCACTTCACACCCGATGAAGACCCTGGAGAAGAAACATACATGAAAGCTCAGAGCAGACTGTATCTGCTGAGGAAGCTCAGGTCCTTTTGAGTGCAGCGGACATTCCTGACCTCTTTCTATGACTCTGTGGTGGCCTCAGCCATTTTCGAATGAACGCTTATTCGAAGGAACCTTCCTTCATTCATGAAGAAGAGGTATCGCAGGTCCAGGTGTGTGAAAGAGAGGTGTCACAGGTCCAGGTGTGTGAAAGAGAGGTGTCACAGGTCCAGGTGTGTGAAGGAGAGGTATCACAGGTCCAGGTGTGTGAAGGAGAGGTGTCACAGGTCCAGGTGTGTGAAGGAGAGGTATCACAGGTCCAGGTGTGTGAAGGAGAGGTGTCACAGGTCCAGGTGTGTGAAGGAGAGGTATCACAGGTCCAGGTGTGTGAAGGAGAGGTATCACAGGTCCAGGTGTGTGAAGGAGAGGTATCACAGGTCCAGGTGTGTGAAGGAGAGGTATCACAGGTCCAGGTGTGTGAAGGAGAGGTATCACAGGTCCAGGTGTGTGAAGGAGAGGTATCACAGGTCCAGGTGTGTGAAGGAGAGGTATCACAGGTCCAGGTGTGTGAAGGAGAGGTATCACAGGTCCAGGTGTGTGAAGGAGAGGTGTCACAGGTCCAGGTGTGTGAAGGAGAGGTATCACAGGTCCAAGTGTGTGAAGGAGAGGTGTCACAGGTCCAAG
>JARJLU010018928.1:0-67816 GCA_030272975.1 Sparidentex hasta
TAGGTGTGAATGAGAGTGTGCCTGGTTGTCCGTCTCTATGTGTAGCCCTGTGATAGACTGGCGACCTGTCCAGGGTGTCCCCTGCCTTCGCCCTAAGTCAGCTGGGATAGGCTCCAGCCCCCCCGCGACCCTACAGAGGATTAAGCGGCGTACATATAATGTACAGATAATGGATGGATAAGGTTGTGACCAGATGTTTTTAATCTAAAATGTGATGAATGCTGGGAAAATCTAAAGCAGCCACGTTACATCAGAGACCTTTGTGTGACCTTTGACTCTGTGGCCTAACGATCTCTTCCTTCCTTTCTGTCCTCCTTGGCAGTGACTCAAGGACACAATTAGTCATGCCATCAGACAGTTTGCATTCCTCACAGGAGCAGATACACATCGCTTCACCCATCTCCAACAAATGTGGCTGATTTCTTTTTGAGAGGGAGGAATTCACCTTTTTTTTCCCCAAAAGGACAGAATAGCTGGTAACAACACACAGTTCCCTAACAAAACATGAAATAGTGCAACACGTTCCTTGAACTTTGATCCAGTGTGCTTTCCTCCACAAAGTAAACACTCAATTTTAAATTATTTAGCATCTACAAGATATATGAACTTTAGTTTGAGCATAAAACTGTCACAAGTTAATTCTAATTTGTGGATGAATGTGACCTCCTTTCTCATTAAAATAGTTCAGCATTACATAATGTATAAATCACTGATTCTGAATTAGACACTTTTTAGCTGCAGGCAATACAATGGCCAGCAGGTGGCGCCTAAAGAACTAGTATTCAGGCCGTCCTGAGGGGATGAGGTGGGTGAGCAGCACAGGGATGTCTTCTAACAGGATACAGTACAAAGAGAGATGTTGCTCAAAGTCATCCTCAGCAGATTCTATATTGTACTACGGACCAGATGAGTTTCATCACCAGTCTGCCTTGACCAAGACACAACAACTCTTTGTGGTTAAGGGCCGGAATAAGCCACAGATCAAGATAATCTGCTCCTAAACACAGTCTGAGCTTAATGTCGACAGCTCCAGACACATTACCCAGTCTGCATCTGAGTGTGTACAGGTGAGGAAAGCCTGAGTCATGTCTATCTGTGTCGTTACATTATGTCTGCTCCCCTCAGGTAGACCAGAACAAGATAATTAGATGTTATCGACTGCCAGAAAAAGAATCCACATATGTTCAAAAACATATTCATTGAAGAAAAATGTGAACGGTTTGTTGAAACAAGTATAACCAGTATATTTAGCTCTTATATGAATGCTAGAAAAGACAGAAGATGGAAAGGTGTAGAGTTTTTCACTTTGAAAAAAACCTGTGTCAAATGCAAATAAAACAAGCTAAAACATGCTAGTTTAGCCTCTGTAGGCTGGCCTAGACCTAGTCAAGTGTGTTAGCCTGCTAACATAAAGCAAGTTTTAAAAAGCTAGTGGCTCTAAGAGGCTGTTCTTAGACACAGAGAACAGTGGTTTAAGCGAATTGCCAGCATGCTAGCACCTTCACAAAGACAATGCTAACTAGTATAATGTTCCCAGTGTTCAACCTGTCCTAGCATATTAGCAGGCAAACACAAAACAAGCCTAATCATGCTAGTGGCTCTATGAGGCTGTTCTCAGACATAGACAACAGTGCTTTGAGCTAATGTCATCATGCTAACACACGAGAAATACCTGCTAACATGTTGATTGCGCACCTGAAGTCTCTGAACTTTTCATTATGATAAAATGAAATATAAAAATAAATAGGCTATAACCTGCCGCTTGACTGTCAGTGCTGTTGCTCTTTCTCTCTCTCTCTGACCTGAGATGTCCATGTGGTGCTCTTGGCAATCGCCTATATGACCAAGGCCAAGAGCCGGCCCTGACACCTTCCAACCAAGATACATAAAATAATACATAATATATAACAATGGTTCAGTGTGTGTAGCCCCAGGGGACGTCATTGTAGAACATCCATCAGCTTCAAAGAGCAGCTGAATTAGTTTTCTCTTTCTTCATTTTTCTTTTGATCAGTGTTTAATGATTTCTCAAAGGGGGAACAGTGAGTATAGGACAGCATATAAAAGTGAATTCACAACAGGGGAGAAATACACCTAAGAACATATAGGGTTCCATCTTTTTTAAAAACAGGCCATAATATGTCACGGAATCCATGGGTTTTAATGCAGTCCCCGATGGGAGTCGCAGGTACAGTTCAGATGGTGAATTATTGTGAACTTGTGTGTAAGCAGAGCTGATCGGCCTCCACAGAACAGACAAAGATGAAGTCATTGTAATGAGGCAAACTGCAGAGGGCTTGTGTCACCAAGTTACAAAAAGTCCTGTAGGAGGTTGAGAAGATGCTTTATTGTCCGTGACACAATAAAATGCTCCAGCACAGGCTTGTATTGTCTGAAGCCAGTGAGGCCTTACGGGGGAGAGGAGGAAATCTTTGCGTTATTTCTAAAATGTGACACACTAAAAGTCACTCCAAGAACGGACAAGCGTACTTTGTAGTTATGAGGGTTATACTCTGGTCCAGATATATATATATATATATATATATAGTAAGTATGATATATGATAAAATAGATCCATTCATTGTCTTGTGGAACATGGTACTGCACATGACACTACCAGTGATGGGGGTAATGCTTGTGTTTCTCTCCTGCTGCTCAGCAGGTGGCTGTGTGCCAGGAGAAGGCAAACCTACCTTCTCTAAAGGGGCTGTTCTCATTGTTGGAGGGCCCACTCTCTCTCTGGCCCATCCGACACCCCGCGTGCCCCAGCATGACCACACTGCCTGCGCTGTCTATATTTACGCCCCTGACACTGGCAGCAAGGATGCTGAAAAACTTGAACTTCAGTCAGCCATTGTCTGTCCTTTATAATGAGGGAAACAAAGGCATGAAAACAAAGGTAAGAGGTTTGCTTTTTTTACTCTAAACTGAGATTGTTGTTCTGACTGAAACAGTAGAAGAAATGATCATGTCACACTTGGAATTGACCTTTAAAGGCCACATGTCATGGCCTAGCCTTGATTATTTTTTGCTATATTACAAGTTCCATAGCGATAAAGGCACCAGCAGATTATTTTTATATCATTTATGTTTGCAGGGAGTTAGGAAGGACTCCAAAAATTGTGCTATAAGGACCCTAAAATGCCTTAGTGGGCCTAAAAACTTCAATTTGAATGAATTGGGTGCCATCTTGGAACATGATTATCAGGCCTCATAATTAATCCATTATTCCCAGTCACTGCAATTTAGAAGACGCTATAACTCAAATTATGATAACTCTCAACACAGTTTAACGGAAGTTGGAAGTTATGCGTTTTTGTAGCGATGAGAAAAAAGTGCCTAAATGGGTGAGAATCACATACAGGTAAGGCCAAATAGTGTTTGTAGGTTGTAAGTCAGTGGAAAGGAATCCTTTGTAATGCTTTATGGTATGAATACTCAGTGTAGGTTTTACTTGGGCGGTGCTTCCTTAATGGATCATTCTTGATTATTACAGCTTGGGTCTTATTTGGTTTGGCCATCTTAACCTGACCCTATAATAACACTGTTCACATTGCTGAGATCTAGGAATGCTACAGTATTAAGAAGAAAAAAAGTTTTAAAGGAGACTTTTTTGTTTCTTTGCTGTCCTTCAGAGAGTTCCACAGTAAACGTGAAGCTAACTGGAAACTGAAAACATGACAGAGCCGACCACAGACATGGTGAGCGGTCCCGGCTCAGGCGTGTGTGAGCAGATCAATCAGAGGAAAGGGGCGGACTTAAAGGGACAGCAGTTAAAACAATGCATTTCAGACAGAAGGGGAATATAGTTCACTACAGCATGTAAACTTAGTATATAGTAGTAACCCAAAATACAATTATAAACCAGAAATGAGCATGATATGTCTACTTTAACAAAGGAAACATTGTAAACATGAATCACAACTGACTTACCCTCTGGTTCGACTTTGACCTGCTCTTCCTACCTTCATTGTGCATACAGTTTTTCCAAATAGGCTCACATTTGATTTAATCCCTAAATGAAGTGGATTAGATAAAGAAATCTAGCCAAACTATTGATTTAGTTATCACCTGCCTGATTGTCTGACAAATCATGTTTCATGCCCTATTGGACTTTATAGTATCAATGGCACCCTCTCCCCTGAGAGTTACTTTGGTGGGTATGTTATCACAACTGATAGCGAATGCAGCAAAAAGAAAACCCACTTTATAATAGATTGTATTTATCCTTTTAACAGAGTGCTGGTGATTCCATTGCCAACATATTGTAAAATGTAGCCGGATGTCTTTGTCTTGGTGATGCCGCAGTCCTATAAATCAGCTCACAAACCATACGATGGCAAGACGTAATAAAAAAACAACACAAACAGTAAACAATGCCTCTCCTCCCCTCCTCGCCTCAAGCTCCAATTTCTCATGTTTTTCTCTTTCAGGCTTTATTTGTGTGGTTGCTGAGTGAAAGCCACCACAGTGGCAGAGAGAGGCCCAGAATAGCCAAGGGTGTGGAAGGCCAGCGGGACTTGCATGTGGGCTGCTGAGCTGTGCGCTCTGTAGTGTCTCTAAACCATCCGCTGGCCTGTGGAATGGAGGCTGCTTCCTCATGCATGCCGGTGGTCAGAGCCCGGCCTACACACCCTCAACTATTTCTGTCCCATACTCTTACTCTTTTTTATTTTCTCGCTCTCTGTCTCTCCCTCGTTCTCTCTCTTTTTTTTTCACACACACAGCTGCCGTTCAGAGTTATAAAATATTTGGGAAAGCAGTGGAAGCATACACAGAAATTAAATTGAGTTGGAGAATGAAAATATTCCACCTCATCACCACCAACTTTAAATGTATATCTTATTCTAGTCCACTATTCCCAGTTTTCCTATTCTACAATTTCTATTATGAGCTAAATAACTCTCAGTTGAAGCATTTGACTTATTTACTCCAAGTGTCTGTTCTGAACCGTGCACGTCCTACTTTTGGCCGGTTTGCCGTAATACAATACCGGTGACACGAGAGTATTTATCTATTTTTCCCCTCAGTCGTAAACTGCTCTGGACAAGGAAATGTTTACATGTAAATGGAAGTAATAAGGTATGCAATGAATTAAATGTGTGATGCTATTTCTGGATTGTTAAAAAAAAACGCAAGCAGTACTGGAAACGGATAAACACACCCCGTGGAGCCGTTAATCACAGGGTCAGTCATCAGAATGAAATGCACTTTTAATGATAACACCGACATTCCTCGGCCATTACTGTTGCTGATCACACAATTATGCTGGGCTAATCGAGTCTAATTCAGTGACTAATGAATGTTTAGCTACCCCGAGGCAGGGACGTTTAATCTGAAAAAAATGTGAAATATTCCCTTTGTTCCGTTGCTGAATGTGTCAGCGAACTGCCCCACTGGCGAATATAAATTCAAAACAATGTAATCACAGGCTGTTGGGGAATTCTCCAGCCGTACAGAAAGCTGTATTGTTTTACGGAGGCCTTGAGTTAACATTTGTGACCCTCTAAATGTGCAGCGTTCAGCAACACAAAGGGCCATATTGGTGAAATATTGCCTGTTTGTGCAGATGCATTCCAGGCACCTGGTGAAGCACAAACACAGACACTCATTGTGGAAGAATGCGTCCGCCGAACACTGTATTAAACTTAAACCACTGCTGTATCTCCCACTCAAACACTCCTACCGACTCTATTCTCTCCCACACTTACACTTACTGTCCTTTAGTGGCCTGGAAACATGCCAGCAAGGCCTACTGTATTTCTCTACTGTGCATTCTACATGACAAACAGTAGAGGCCTCTTTATGGTTTGGTGACTTAAATTGCCCACACTGTCAAACCCAACACATCTCAGCTTAGGGATGTAAAGAAATCCCCTCGCCATCCATCTCCCATAACACACCCCCGTCTTGTCTTCACATCTCTGCTCAGACACTTCTGTCTGTGTCAGCGGCTGAAGGCTGTGATTGACGGCTAGCCTTGGCTCCAGAGAGTAAAAGATAAGCAGGCCCAGATGGGGCAGGTCGGATGTGTCTGCCCACATGATTTAGCCCTGAGTCTGGGACAGCGGAGGGGACCAGCATTGAGCTTGCACCCCCCACCCCCCCACCATCCCCTCCCCATGTCAAATACATACCACATGGGAGAGGTGTAGATCACTGTTTGATCCGTCCTCTTGGGGAATCAGGAGATCCAGACAGCGCTGGTGTGTTTCTGTCCTCAGCCTCTGTATGACCTGGCTACTGCGGGCAGTCAGAGAGGAAGGGATGGTTTAGAGCGCAGTAAATTGTGATAGATAAAATATATGGCTGCCCGTCATGCCACAGATGAGAGCTGATGGGCTGATCTTGGACTACAGTCTCATCATTTTACCCCTCTGCGCTCCTTCCCTGACCCTTCTGACTGGTTAGGTAAGGAGGTTGTGTTACAGTGTGCTCCAGAAAAATAGATTAGGTTAAAAAGTGGCTGCTAATCATGACTCAGAGGATGAGTGATGGCCAATAGTAGCCGACGCTGTCATGTAAGAATAAGTGTTTCTGGCTGACCTGCGTGAAGGGAATTATACTCACATAATAATTATCCTTTATTTCGTAGTAAACTGTGATAGATTACAAGTCAGTGAGGATAAGTCTGGAGCTGAGTTTGATCCTTATCAGCTCTCCTTGACATGTGGTTGTTAAGGAGAGCTATGCCAATAACAACAGCTTCTACAGAAACATCCCAAGCAAGTGCCTGTGCATATCACACACAACATCATTAAGACTTCTTCCTAAATTACTACAACACACAGTAAAGTCAACATCTTACGGATAACTGAGAGGTAGGCCACATTCTTTTAGCCAAACTGTCAGCATCTATCATTTACATCTATCCTTAATAGCTCTGTTATAGTTTAGGAACATTACCTTGAATCCTAATTGATGTTTAAGGAGTCCATGCCTAAAGTGCTGCATGCTACCATTATGGTTAACTTAATTTATGAGTTGTTTTAGCCTGTGAGCAGCTCACTGGGGAGAGGAGGACCAACTATGCGTTGCGTTCTAGCAGTAGTACTTCTTATTAATGGTGAGGAAGGGAAATAACTTGGTGTCAAAATTTAGCAGAGACGATAAAAAGTGTTTTGACAAGCCTAAGAGTCTACAGCCACGCTGGGGGCTCTGCGAGGCTGTACAGTAGATTCCTTTACACACAGCAGTGCTTTGAGCCACATGCTAATGTTAGAGTGCTAACATGCTCACTGTGACAAAGCAAAGGCATAATTTTGTGCTGTCATGTTCGTTATTTTTGTCTATTTTACTTTAGTTTATTTTAGCATGCTAACATGGATTTAGGCTGATGGGAATGTTATAGGTCATAATCCAGAGTATTGAACAGAATCAATCATTTGAATAATTTGATGATGGAGTAATGAAAATCAGTTTACGGACAGATCCGTCCATAGAGTTGCTAGCCTGGCTTAAAAGGAGTAGCTTGTGAAGTTGAACGTGGATCATTCTGAGTTGAAAAAATGAAATGCATTAATCAGTAGCCTTATAAACATATTCAGTTGTGGTTGGCAGCATTTCAGTGCAATGTACTGCTGCCTTATAAATGCATTGGTCAGCACATGAAGATTCGCAGTGGAAATACAAATGCATTCTGCTAAATTACAGCAACATACTGATAATTAGCTTGATCTCAGTAGGCCTGCAACCAGCTTTGACCTGATGTTAAGGTATTCTTTTGTATTATTATCTAAACCTTTAATCTAGATCATTGAATGCTTACAGGCAACATTAGATCCCACCTCACCTCATCTGGAAGACTTTGAAACCATAATTTGTTCACCGGAGAGATTGATTTATCAGTTAATTATCGGCTTGGCTTCCAATGAAGTTCCACTTTGATGGGCTCTGTGTTGACGCCACACACAGTTGGTGTCCAAGCTATCAAATGGCCTTCCTTTCACATGATCAGCTCTTTTGTGGCCTTTGTGTGCCTCTGTCTTTTGCACACGCTCAGTTTCACCACACACGCTCTGTGTCTCAATACTTCTGTACACGCTCACTGGCTCTGAATACAATAAAGCCTGAGGTATCCCTGGTATTTGTCTAGCCCCCGCAGCAGCTCCCTCTGTCTTTGACACATACTAGACTTTCTGAGGAACAGACCATTATTACAGGCCTCCGGACAATCCTTTTCTGAGCTAATTCCTATGTTTGAGTTGAGAAATGTAGAGTGTGATACTGTGTGTGGCATGTATTACAATTACATAAAGTGAAGGATCGGTTTGTGAAGTTGAACAGAGGTTTAGAGGAATGTCAGGGTCAGTGGACCTCATTTAGATCAGCCCAGTAAGTGAAGGGGTGTCAAGTTAAAATACCTGCAGTGTTCTTCCGTTCTCTGGACAGGTTTGGACAGATCACCACCATATCACCACTTAAACTACAGTGTCAGCTTTACAGTCAGGCAGAGAGTAGCTGAGAAGTTACTAAACATAACTTGGTTCCGGGGAAAACATTTTAGAAATAAGCAAATTGAATCAAGCTGCTCGTCTTATTGAAATTGCCAGGCCATCAGCCAACAGATTTATTTACTTACCCAAATAAATACTGTTTCAGAATTTTGCCCTTTGTCCATCTCTCTCTCGGCTCCTTCTTTTGGCGTCTGTCTTACTGTGTGAAGGTGACTCAAAGTCACTCTAATAAATATTTTTAATAGTATTTAATATGAAAGTGGTCGCTTGTACTGACAAAATAAAGAGAAAATGTTGATCCAAATCTGCAGTTACCCTCATCTTTTTGCTCATTATTTTGGTTTTACGACCTGTGCGTTTTTACGGATCCCATCTAACTTCTTGTAAGACCCGCCCTGCTCTTCCTCTGATTGGCTTGAACCATCTTCCCATCGAAAAGACTGAATACATCTGATTGACATTCTCATGGCACTGGTAGGCCACTGGAAGCCAAGAGGTGGGGAGATTGGTGGTGCCTGTGCCCATGGCTGAGTGCCTGTTCTCAGCTGTCCTCCCTTATTCACACACCCCGGGGTGCCCTGATAGTCCGCTGGACTAGAGAGGGAGGGAGGTAAGTGGGCCAATTTCTTGTTTAATCAAACCACAAAGGAGACAACAAATAATTAGTGTGCCATTTCCTAATTGTATGTTCAGTGGTTGTCTGGTGTCATTGTGTTTCCAAACAATAATAACCTGTTTAAACCTTAACTTGTTTGTTGCTTTGAAAATGTTTATGACAGATTATTAATGCTAAGCTGATGAATATGAAATAAACAAGTATTGGTGAGGTGCACTTCCTCACTTTTGAAAGAGTTCATTAGACTAGATGCTCATTAATTAAGCAAAGCTAGTCTGATTATGCTACACTTTTGTAGATGTAGAAACATGCAGTATGGGTCCCTCGGACTCTGATATAGAAAACAACATTGAGCCATTTCAGCAAAAACAAAACTAGATAAAGAAATTATATTGTTAATTTTTAGCAGCACCAATGGAGTTAGATGGAGTCAGAACGCTGACAGCATGCAACCATGATGTTCATTGTCAGCCTGCCAAAAGGTTTTATCTGATATCCTCTGGAAGAAAATAACAGCAGAAGACAGAGATTGATTGGATCCATTCAGGAGAGATAAGAGTTGCATTCACTGTTTCAAAGAATTAAATTCTCGAATCAAAACTGTTGCGCCAAAAAGCACAGCAGATGGTGTCTGTGTATCTTTAAGAAACCTGGCTCAAATCTTCCTGTGTCTGCCTTTCTGCCTTTCCGTGCTCAACACTGTTTTGGAACTTTACTGTGGGCTGCGTGCCATACATGGAGCTGCCACTACAATGAGCAACAATTCCCGAGAAATCCTCAGGAATGCGTTTCTTATTTCAAATTACACAATTAGGCAATTTAATAAGAAGCATGAACGCAATCAACTCTCAATCAAAGTGTTTTTAGTTCGACAGCTGGAAACCTCCAACACGTCCAATGAACTGAAGCTTTTGGAGATAATCTCACCAGATGTTACAAAGCACGTTGCTGTTGGTGGAACTAAAACCACACATACTAATACCACCATACTCTATCTAAGCTGGTGAAAAGTAGCCAACGCACACTCTCTCTAATAATGAGTGCTGCAAAACACAGGGATCATAAATACTCATTATTATTATTATTATTATTATTATTATTATTATTATCATCAGCATGATCAATTTAATGAATTGAAATCAAAATAAATTTCTTTGTGTCAGCGATTTAGGATTCTTCTCTCCTGCTCATGTTTCCAGCAACAACAAAGTGTGATTCTTTGAAAGGACACAAGAAGATTTAAAGTGCCGGCTACAAACAGAAGCGTTTCTCTTCAGCCCCTGGAATGTTATTTACTGAACCAACAGATAAGACTTTCATAAACTAAAATGAAGCGACACATGTATTCCCAAAGGACATCCAAATAGGCATGGAGAAAAACAGGAAGTAATCATTCGATCAGATTGGAGGTAACCCGACCGTGATGGGTTTCAGTCGAGGTCAGTACCCTCCCAAATGTGTCATGCCATGGCCATGTAATATACACCAGGTTCAGAAGTAGAACTGAGCAGCCATTCACTCAGTATCTCACGAGGAATGCTGAAAAATGTTCCCCTTCCCCATGTGACCAGTTGAAATCTTTACTGTCTGGGTCACTGCTTGATAATTGCATCCAAACATCAGCTTGACGCACATCATATCCTTACATGCGAATCATTATATAACCACGGCTGTGAACATTCTCCAAATTCCAAATTGGTGGAGCCTGTTCTCAAAGCCTGAAACTTATTTCTGATGAGGAACAGACACAGAGAACTGCACAGTACGTCGTGTCCCTCAAGGTATCTAAAGATCTCCACCAGCACAATGTGAGACATCCATGACTGCTGCTGTTGCTAATATCTTCCTCCCAGCCAATGATGTGAACACAGCGCGGGTCCAGGCCTCCAGCTGGCCTCAGCGTGACTCCAGCTGGTATCCTACTCCGCTCACCCCTCATGATACAGGCGAGGGCAACCTGCCAGTTCTCATGGACATAATAACGCTTTGGTTGTGGACGGAGCAGGATGTAGGCTGGTGGAAATGGACTACCGCAAGCTGATTGCAAGAGTTTGGGCCTGTGGCACAGCTACTGGAATTCCAGTGGGAAGACTCACTACTTACCAAATGATGTATCACTTGCTCTCTTTCCAAGGATGTGAGCCAGACGTGGACACACCAGCGTAGATGTGGTCAGATAGTGTACTGTACGAGAGTTTGTCTCTCCGGGGTTAGGGGAAAATCCACCTCAGAAACTCTTACACCATCGTCAATGTGAGATGGTTAATGAATTCCAGGAGCTATCATGTGATGAAGTGTAACTTTAATTTACATTTTCTTGTATTTTCCCTGTTTGACTGTTTCCATTTCCAAGAGAGCATGCCTCAATTCGCTGCAATCAAATGTGGTTTAAACGTAGACGTCACAACCACGAGAGGCGTAGCAGTGCAGATAGTGAGCAACAACATTAATGAGTGGGTGTTGGCAAGTATTCACTTTAACAAGAGTGAAGAGTGCCCCTTACTCCAAATGAGGCGTGACTATGGCTGCAATGCATTGTGGTCTTTTGAAGCCACTATTGGTAAAGTGCAACGGTTGGTATATCTGCCTTGTTTATGAAGATTTGCCAATGTCAGTTTGTTTAAAACGGCAATGTTTTTCTGACCACTAAGGGAGTGTGAAACAAGCCGTGAACACAACATTGACCTTTGTCGGGGCAAATGTGTTAGCACCGTTTGGAGTCATGTTTCTAATTACCTGACAAATATAAGTCCAACATTTACTGTCTTTTTAGGGCTGTTTTGGTCTTCACCTACTCCTTCCTTGGGAATATATCTGGCGCTTTAGTTACTACAGATCATTGTTTACTAGCTAGTTGCTTACATTTTCAGTGGGGTAAGTAATGTACAGTGTCTTTTAAAGTACATTTTGAATACAAGAATTGTAACATGTAACAAAGTATTTCCACAAAGTGGTATCGTTATTTTGTTATTTTTATCTGATGGCTATGTCCAACATTGAATACCAGCGTTCCAAATCCTGACCACTCGCTGTCCTCGCTTTTGAACTCCACCTTTCACCTCACGCCAAGTTTGTCCAGTTGCTAAAATAGGTACAAAAGCTGAGGTGCTACCTCTGGTGTGTGGTCTGCTGTAATTCAGGATGGTGCATCGCCCGTGCATACACACAAAAAAACATTTTGGGATACGGCCACAGAGCAAGACAGTGTTTAGACTACCCACAATCCCTTCCTCCCTCCCTCCCTCCGCTCGACTGCACATCTCCCGCACTCAGAACATTGGCCAGTGCCCTCAGGATCGGTTCCCTCCCTGTGTGCTGCCTGTGGGGCTGGGAACATTGTGAAATGTTTACTGTCAGGACGAAAATAAATGTGCACATGTGGACCTACAGTGAAATAGTGCGACCCTGAAGAGAGAGCTTTGATAAGACTGTAAAGGGGGCAGTTATGGACGAGGCTGTCAACATGTGGCGTCAAGTCTCAAACTGTTAACCATGTACATTGAGCATTTTGTTCATTTCCATGTTATGAAAACGGTGAAAAATGTTGAGAAATGCCACTGAAACTCCTCCTGAGTTGTAGGGAGGAATGTTGTTGTTATTGCTACATATATCTTTATTATTTCAGAGTTCTCTGTGGAGTTACTTACACTAACCTTTTCAATACCCACCTCAGATTAAATCATAAAAATGAGAGTTCACAAGCTGATGTTACACTGTGTCCACACATTTTTACAAATACTCCCCATCTTTCTATCTTGATCATGCGCTAGATTGATTACAGTACATAAAACACTGGGCAAACTGCCATCAGACTGTCAACAGTTTGAAATAACTGCACTAAAATCCAGCAGTAGGAGCAGCAACATCTTTAAAAGACAATCTATAGTCGAGCTTCGTGCTAGTTTTTCATATTCCTCACCTCACTCACTTGGGCCACTTCAGTACGGCAAGTGATAATGATGTAGCTTACTCCATAATGGGTGTGAACACATGCGTCACAGCAGCTAGAGGAGGAAGGGCGAAGTCGGCTGATGTGTCAACCGAGAGAGGTGATAACATGAGATTAGAACTGAATCTGTGAGAGGGGAGAAAGTCATCAACAACGCTTACTGCAGACGCTCGTTACACCTCGCAAGCGACAGCAGGCAAGAGCGACCTGCTTCTTTAAATCCTGTTTTTCTCAGTTGATTTACTTTAGTAGACAAGGACAGGCTTGTTTACCTGACCCAAGATTGGCACGTGATGTGTCCGTTGGAGAAAAGTAACCTCAGTGGAACAGTTTAGACAGGACACCTCAGACAGAAAGCTCTCCTTGTGTAAACGGCAGAGACGTGGGCCCAAGCAGGCCAAGTCAAATGAGTCTTGAACTGGAATATATATTAAAAAAAAACAAAAAAACGAGTGTCATTTCTCCCAAAAAGCAACATGTGAGGAAAAACAAAAATAAGATGACACGCATATTCCTGGCAAATACTTTGATATTCAGCTGAACACAGCATACAGCTTGTGCTGGTGTCTTGAGTTTGGTGAGGAAAAAAAACCTCATTCACTTCAGTGATGACTGTAAAAAGGCACATGTTTTGAACTAATGTCAGTTGTGAGCCGTGACTTAAAATCCTTTATTAAGCCTTTATGGATCACTAACAAGCCAGGTCTGCTGGGCTGAAAATAATCTGTTTGTCTGGTGTATTACCTTCAACCTAACCTGACCTCACAGACATAGTACAGTCTTTTATGGCTTTTATTTAATTAAAAAGTGAAATGTGTACGTTTATATGTTATTTACTTACCAACATGTAACTACAGACTTGACGACTTATTAGAAAGTGAGTAAAACCACATTCACAACGTCGCCAAATAAAAACACCATTGCTTTGCTCCACACAGGGCAGTGAGGAGTCTGTGGGAGCCAACATATCTGCAAATAGTAACAAGTAAAAGATTTTTTCATTTAAAATTGACTAAATATAATCACCAGAGTTGAAGAAATAACCACTGATGTCATTTCAGAGATTGATCTTACGTATCTATAGCTATCTAACTATCGTTAGTTAGCTAGGAAGCGGCTGAATGCTAATGTTAGCTGTTGTCTAACAAAAGCTAAAAGGTTGTCAGATATGTTATTTTACATTAAAAAATGGTTTGATGTCCCTCCAGATTTTCACTATCCACTGTCTTTTCATTATCTGATCATTAGGAAGCAGTGAAGTGATAACGGTTTGTCAGATAACAGCAGACTGAGATTTGACCTTCTCACGCTGACATGATGTTAGTGGAAAATAGCAGCCGTATGAATATTAGCATCGGAATTTTTCCCTCCCTCACTCTGATATTACATATGCCATTTTGACTTAACAGTAAGTAAGGAAACACAGGTGAAAGTAACCAAGATATATAATGGTTGGATTCCATTTAGCTGCACCAGTTTCATGGTTATGGTATGTTACACACTGGCTCATGCCTTCAAACTGACATAGTTTACTAGGTCACTGACAGAGCCATTGTTTATGTTGGTAGTTACACCTGTGCATGTCTTACTTTAACAAGTCAAAAGACCTATTCTGTTTTAGAATGTCTTGCCAACGGACTGCAGCCAGCTGGCTAACACTGACACACTTAGAGAGATGATTAATGTGCATTACCCTTGTGAATGAGTAAATTAAAAGATTGATTAAGCATTTATAAAGTAATTACGACTTCTTCACTCGCAGAATTTCCCATCCCTCTACCGCCGGGCAATTTATCTTTCAGGGGGTAGACAAGTACATAAACTTCCCTTTTCCAGCCGTATCTCTGGAGTTTCCATGGTTGCAATGTTCCTCCTTAATGAGAAGACAGTGTTGTGTGTTCTACTTACAGATCATGTGCCGGCCACATGGACGCCGCGATGACATCACCCCGAGGCGACACAACAACACCATGCTAAGAGGGCTCCATTCACAACTGCTGTTTAGCCGGTGCTAAATAACGCCTGTGCAAGTTAAATAGAGGGTGTCTCAGCAGCGTGAGCTGTCCACAAACACACACAACCGCTGCATTCATTCATTTAAGTGCAAAGACTTTGCAAAGCATCTCGTACGGCTAGTTATTACAGTGGTGCATCCATGACATGAAATATAGCAGCGGGGGAAAAGCAGATTAAGGAGGGTGAGCTCCCCGGGCCAGATTTAGCAGGAAGGAGAAGTGAGAATTTGAGGTGTTTGCAGAGGGATGTGCCGCCTCATATGACCGACAAGGCAGGACTATTGCAAGGTACGGCTGCAGCTCGTGAGGACATGCATTCACCCCATTTCTTAAAGCGCAGACACACACACACATCGATTTGAAATACAAGCACCCCTCCCCCCAACATGTGTCGTCTTTGCCCCTTTGTAATCCACTGTACAGGCAGAAACACACACCTCTCCTATGCCCCCCCCCCCACTGGGTCTCTTTTGGGGGGCAACTACACAGCAGCGTGTGACATCACCTCTGAGCTGCACCGGTTACCAAGGTGACAGAATTTTTTTTAACTACATAGGAATAGAACCAAAATGCATGCACCAGCGAGGTTTGCTATGTCCTTGACTTGATGACACCAGGTTAGAAATGTGTCTCTGTCTTTAAATTTGAATCATACAGAGAAACGCAATTCTCAGGAGGTCTGTTTTTCACTGCAGCTCAACCCACGTGCTGTCCGTCAGTCGTTTTCTTTAGGCGTCCCCTGCATGTGCTGCAGTGCTGCAGTATTCTGCAACAATTAGTCACACAGTGTCGCCCCGGCTGCAGCTTCGGCAAATAAAGACCAGTGCACAAAATGAACAGAGTCAGGCAGTTTTGAAGAGGCGAAATAATTAAAGGGTGGGTGTGCATGCGTGATAGACAGATAAGGATGGAGAGGAGAGGCTTAAAAGACAGACAGGAAGAGTCGAGTCAAGTGTCTGCCAGCTGCATTTACAGAATAGCTCTTATCAGATTTGGGCGGCCGCAAAAAGTCAGACAGGGTGAGGCAGCGGAGCAGATGAGGGAGAGAGAGAGCACACATTAGCGAACATATCATGGACTGTTTTAGAAGTGGAGAGACAGCCAGACATCCCATGAGTCGCGTCGTGCTCTTTTTTTCGAGCCGGAGCTTGTGATCACTCGTCACCGCAGCTCCACCAAGGCGCAGGAAGCAAGGAGGATCCTCAGAACACCACAGAGCTGCCTTAAAAAAATCCCGGCTCTGGGTAAGGAGAGAGAGAGACAGAGAGAGGACAGACATGCACAGGTGCCGCTAGAGAGAGAGAGAGAGAGGGAGAGAGAGAGAGAGCGAGAGAGGAAGAAGGAGGGGGGAGTCGAGGGGAGGCGTAGGAGGAGACTTGACTTGAATAGGAGCCGGAGCGCAATTCCAAAACAGCTGTCCGGCAGACGTCCCAGTCGACAGAAGTGCAGCCCCGAGGCAGAGCAGTGTCAAGATGCCACAGGAGCAGAACAGCAGCCACTGAACACACACACACACCCACTGACACACACACATCAACCTGAGGCTGCAGCATTCAGGAGAGCACCAGCGATACCTGGGAAGGATCAAGATCTCTTCAGAATATCTGAGGTGAGTGAGATCAGAGATGTGCTACAGTAATCTGAAATAGCAGGTTGGTTGATGCTGCTGCGGTCTGCACGCTGTCACGGTGGTGTCCGGGTTCTTTGTGGATGTCTAGACCAGAATATGATATTGCTTAGTAACAGTGAAACGTGCGGAAGCATGCGTTGTAAGTTCAGCTTGTGTCTCACAGACGCTCTACATGTAACACAAGAGCTGAGCTGTTAGGAGCAACATGATACTGTATCTTCCCCGCTTTCCAAGGGAGACATTTTTAGTCCAGCTACACATTTAAGGCATGTCCATCTGAAAAAAAAAATGCAGAGCTGGCTTTGCTTTTACCTCTCTGGGGAAGGAAAGGAGTTTTTTTTGTTGTTGTTTCGCCAGCATATGTTGACATTCCCTTCATGTTCCATGCGCTTTCATTCGCTTTCCTGCTCATCGCTGCCAAGGATAACTGTGGCAAGTGCCGGCCATGCTTGCGGGTGGCACACGAGGAGAGCGAGAAAGAAAGACAGAACAAATACTCCACCCTGCTATTCGCCCTGGTCCCGGCACCGCCACCAGGCCCCCGAAAGTTAGGCCTTTGCCTATAATTGAGGTTTTTCTTTCTTTCTTTTTTTTTTTTTTTTTTTTTTATGAAACAAACAGCTCGGCCTATTCTGTAAGGCTACCATTACCCTCTGTGGTATGTGCTTTTTATAACAGCCCCAAAGAGAGGGTCTTTCTGCTATTCAAAGGCGTGACAGAAGTCAAGGCCGTGGTTAGATGTCAGAGGAGTATTTCGAAACTTCAAACTTCCATGAAGTTGCTTTGAAGACACAGTGAGGGGATGATGATGTTACACTGACCACAACGATGACACAAGCGCAGAAGAGCATGCTATTTTTTCAGCGGCACTGATGTGAAATGTCAGCGCAGTGGTCCCATCACGGGAGGAATATTTAGGGGATGCACGGTTTCTATTCCAAAGAATGTGGAAGTCGTATGCAGGTCATACTCAGAACAGCTGCTCTCGCTGTTCATCGCTCATCTCCGGCTTTGGAGCAGTTTACTGTAAACTGCAGAGCATCATTTGTTCGGTGACACTTCCTCTAAGAATACAGTGACCCACATCTATCGCACGTGACTTTGAGGTGTCCAGAAATACCCAGACAAATCACGAGCCGTCACTTTAATTACCAGATGCCAACCCCGCATTTATCTGCTCCAAACTTTCATCACCTTCCTTCTGCTGCCCCCTCGCTTATAACTAACCCTCTGAGCACGAGCTGATGAGGCAAAGCTCCATTTTTAAAGAGGCTGGAGTGGCTCCAGATCACTTCATGCCCAGACAGATAGCTCTTGCTGACCCAATGACACAGTGGCTTTATCCCTGCAGCTCCCATTATGACTGGATGGCTGCTCAGGCAAGCACTTCTGAAAGGTGCCATCGGATCCGCACTTCCCTGGAGGTGTAAATGAAACCCGCGACCGCATTCTGCGAAGGCTGGCGCCGCTGAGCCTCGTACCCGTCGACGCGTGCCACACCGCCTTTTATTTGGAGCAGTTCCAAAAGGAGGGTGCAAATCTGGCCTTGGCTTTGAGATATACCAGAATACACCTGCTTGACAATTTACAGCCTGCAGAGACACAAAAGGATTGATTGGGTCAGTCGTCTTGGGGCATCATGAGCCCTTGTAATTGATTCATTTCCTTTTGGTCCAACAGAAGCTTAACTAACATCACTATGACTCTTGAGATTTTCCACATATACTCAAATCAATGTTAATTTCCATGAGCCTTCATTAACATAACCCTCATACTGGTAGACATGAGGATATTGTTTTCTTCATGCTTTCCTCTCAGCCTTTGGAATTCCAGTCATGTTTGTCATAGAAGCCAAACTGAGCCACCAGCAGGAAGGCTGACGTGAAGGTCAGACCTCCAGGCTTTCACCGTACCAGCTGACTTCTCACGGGCCACGAGCGTTGACCTTGAGGATGCACAGCAGATGTCCCCCGGAGTTGGATTCTTCTAGAGGATTTTCCACAAGTTCTGTCCATACTATTGACTCCAGCCAACATTACCATCTATTATAATGCATGAGCTTTGTGCCACTGGAGAGCAGAGGGTCCAAACAAACCAGGCGGGTTGTTCTAACTTCATCAGGGCAGCCAATAATCAATAGGTCTGCTTGATAGGGAGTGTTTCAGCCAGCTGTGCAGCAGTGACCTTCTATTCTTAGGAAAAAGTTAACACAGATATGGATATGTGCGCCCTGAGCCCACAGGAAGCAGCTTTCTGGCGTGCTGCATGCATTTGTCTCCCCTCAAATCCAAGCCCAGTTTCCCACTGCAGCATCTGAGCATCAGCTGTCAAGGTCAGAAAATGAGTAAGAAGCAGCAGGGAAGGGGAGAGACACTACAACAAGGGAAAATAAGCGGGAGGAAGAGAAAAAGAAGAAGAGAAAAGCTGGGACTAAACAAGCCAGGGATTTTGCTGTATCCCCCCCTGCCCCCCTTCATCAAACACTGCAGCACTCCTCTTCGCCCTCCCTCTCTCCTTCTCCCCCTTTCCCTTTCTCTCCCTCACTATTAGCAAACAAACATGCGCTCCTTCGCACACATGGCGTGCATTCAAAAGTGCTATCTCAGGCGCCTCGCTCTCACACCGGCACTCGAATACACAAGGACTCTTGCCATTCAACACACTCGCACATGTTCTGCATCCCTCCGTGTTTGTCATGCCTATATATAGCCCCATAGTGCTCGCTGGGTGACAGGTTTATTTGTGTCGTAATGGCGTCCCCCTACTCCACATCCCATACAGTTTATTGAAGTTCTGGCTCTCGCAATGGCAGGCACCGGTACTCTGGCACTTCAGCAAACAGGTTGGAAGCTCAAGAATCCAAAATGGATGTCAGTGCAGTGGTTCCCAGCCTGCTTTTTTGGATCCGAATACGCAGCAAGTGTCTGTCTCTGTGGCTCCATGCTAATGCGCCTGCTGAATAAACATAGCCTACTTAAAGTGTCTCTGATAAGGCTGATGCAGTGCGTCTCCACGGGGTCGGTTGCAGCAGGAATGTGGATGTTTTCTTTGTAAAACCTTTTTGCTGCGGACTTGACCGCCCAGGCGCTTTCTGTGCGGCGGTGCTCTCTGTCAGACGGTCACTGCTGACAGACCTCTCATAAGTAAATATGTCTATAAATGGGCAAGCTCTCTCTTCACTGGTCCCCCCCCATCACACACACACACACACACACACACACACACACACACACTCCCTGTCAACTCCCTTCCTCCACCAAGTGTTTTTCCCTTTCTCCCCGGTTGCTATGTCATTTCAAACGGTCAGAGCATTTCTCTCCTCTTTCTACTGAGTTCATCCTACACTAAGCTGGCTGCCAACGTGCTGACATTCTTGCCCGGGTTGTAATGGAAAAGCTCAATGCAATTAGGCACCTTTTCTATCAAATCCAATACTCCTGAATAATGTTTATCCACCCCGATGCATTGTGCACCCTTGCTGGTATCTCAGCCATTTATTAAACTCGAAGCCAACCCTCTGCCCATCAAATCAATTCACATTCTCCATCACCTTCTGTCTTGAGATCCACTTGCTTCATAATCCCTCACTCTATCTCCCTCGTGCAATCCCCCCTAAAACCCGCCCTTCCTCCCCTCTTTCTCCCCCATCTCCTTCTATCTCTATCTGTGCGTGTCTGAGCAGTAGCTCGCTTCTAAAACAGGCTGCCCTGCTCTGATCCTACTAAAGTCCCACTTTGCTTCCCCTCTCCCAATCTGAGGTCCAGCTGTTCCACATTAGCACATCCAGAGCTGCAGAGGCCAAAGGAGGCTCATGTGTGGAAATGTGAATAGAGCAGCAGAACGCCTTCGACCCAGGCCTCATCTTCCTCTGCTTTGGTTTCTAAGCTTGCCAGATGCAAGATGAGGATATTTTTTCTTGCAAGATCTGGAGTTTATTTGTGGGACTTGGTGACTGAATTTCTTTTTCTGGAAGGCAGGACAGTAGAAAGACTCATCAAAGTAACCTTCAGGGAATTTGTCAGTGCTGAGTCCATGTTTTTAGAAAAGATGCTGATATATTTTCTATTTGTCTCTGATTTCAGGACAGTTGCCATTCGACCTTTCAACAACGCCGGACGTCTACAGTCCTACTTGGAATCCCATTTCCTGATCGATGCTGCAATCGCTGAGATTATTTTTGGAGTCCTGCATGACTGGTTACTGAGAATGTAACTGGAGCTCTTCCCCAAGGGAACTGTAACGTCCAGAACTTATAAAGCACTTCCAACTTTTCTATCCTGCACATCTGAGATCTCTTCAGTTACAGCCATGCCAGCGAAAGCACCAATATACCTGAAGCCGAACAACAGCAAGAAGGGAAAGAAATGTCGCCTCAGAGATATTTTGTCCCCAGACATGATCAGTCCACCGCTTGGGGACTTCCGCCACACCATCCACATTGGCAAGGGTGGAGAGAGAGATGCCTTTGGTGACATGTCATTCCTCCAGGGGAAGTATGAACTGCTACCTGGGAAGGGAGAGGTCCACCCTCAGTATGGTGCCCAAAGTGAGTTTCTCAGAGCTAACAGCACTGGTGATGCTTCCTTTGCCGAAACACCCTCTCCGGTGCTAAAGAACGCCATCTCTCTCCCAACTATTGGTGGCTGCCAGGCACTTACCCTTCCTATGATCTCCTCCACTGTGTTCTCCATGCCCCCAGAGCCACTGGAGGACATCATTGGACCTACAGCTACCATGAAACCTGACAGCACAGAGGAGGTAGAGATCCTGCAGATGGACGCTCTGTTGCGCTCCATGGACGTCTTCGGCAGCGAGCCTTCGTCTCCCTCTGCAGATATCCAGTTGAAGCCTGACGTCCTCTTGGATCTGCTGGAAAACACAGACAAGTCCACCGCCAAGGCAGTTGCCAAAGCCAACAAAATAAACAAGAGTGACACCAGATTTGAAAAGCCATCGTCCTATTATATCAACAGTCACAGCAACAGCACCTTCAAAGCTAACGGAAGCCTGAACAGCAACACAAGCACCGACAGCTTTGACAGCTTCACTGGCAAAGGGGACTACCAAAACAAGATCTACAACGGCAGCAGGAGTCTCAACGGGAACGGCAACTGCAATGGTTACAGACACTTTAACAATGACATTACCATGGGCTTCAAGCAGGAGCTCTCAAAGTGCAATGGTGAGTGGGTGGACAGAGACAGTGGTGTGGAGGAGGGCCGCATCTGTGATTTTGAGTTTGAGTTTTCCAAGGAGAAGAGCACATCGCAGGATTCCCTCGCCCAGATCACGGGGTCATTCCTCTCCCTCGAACTCGATCTGGGCCCATCCATCCTGGACGATGTGCTCAACATAATGGATAAACCCGCAGCGAAGAGCAGGCCTTGAGCTGCGCCGAGGCCCCAGGAGGAGAAAGGGAATTATTAAACTATAGCCATGAGGAGAGAAAGACTCACAAAGCAATCAAAATGGTGTCTGGATATATCATTGAGATGAGAATGAGCTACAATAGAGAGAGCTGCTTATGTTTTTATTGTCAAAACATATAACTATTCTAGCTTCTATGGAGTGTTGATTCTTCTTCTTCTTCTTCTTCTTTCTTTTTGTTTGCCATGCCAGCCGCATGTTTATGATGCATGTATTATTGAGTTACAGTTAAAACATGGCCATCGCGCCTTTGACTGTGAAAACGCCACATGGTAGATTTGTGCTCTCACGTCGACTTCCACGGTATACACACGATAACTTTGCGGCCCTTTGCTTTTTTACACAGTCTTGAACATTTTTGCATTTTGTGACTTTAAGTGTGTTTAATAAGGCATTATTTTGATTGTCACATGATTCATTTGCCACTTGACAGAACACTATGCATATTTGTGTTTTAAAAGATTTAACACAAATAAATCAATTTTGTCCTATTCCGGCTAATTTCTTGCAGGTAATGTGTACATACGTCAGATCTGAGAGTTTAAGGTGCAATATGTGCAACACAACCTGCACTAACTGCAGGTAACTGTGGCTGCGGCTAGCTAGTTAGCTCAGTTAGCCATGCAGCTAGCTGTTCAGACTGGAGTGTACACTGTTAGCATAGGAGCTTTGAACTGTGATGGACCAGGGCTACCTGTGTAACATGCTTTGTAACACAATACATAGACGTCGTAATGTCAAAAATGTTATACCCTCACCTTCTCTTGATAATTTGAATGTTTTCCACCCAAATTCTTATATATAGCATCTTTAATTCCAGACACAATTAAGTAAGTCACCTGAACAGAGGCTGGAAATCGAGTTATTGCTGGAAAAAGAAGAAGCACGCAGAGAGTTACTGAAGAACTTCAGATTGACAGAGAGAAGGATAGAATGGATTTATTTTCTCGCTTCTGACATTCCTTGCATTCTGCCTCCCTGCCCTGCAGTGGGAGCACCGGTGGGCCTTCATCTGCCCAACCAGGCGCCTGTTCCATTTGTTTGCGTGTGGATGGGACATGCAGAGGAGGGGTCTTTGAAATTCCCTGCATTCCAGCCACAGAGCACAAGTGTCCAGGACCAGACATAAATCAGCTGTTTCAAGTGCGGAGGGAGGGCTTCGGTCTTAGAGCTACACTATCTTCAGCCACAATGTTTATATTGAGGCGAGGTTATAAAACACGCACTTAAGGCAAACTTTGTCCAGTGCTGAATGATAGTCTCGCGTAGAGTCAACAGCCTGAAAGAGCAGGACAGTGATCACCCATACTTGCGGCTTCTTGAACTCAACAACCCTTGCGCCCCCTCATCCTCTGTCCCTCTGGGCCCTTCAGTGTAGATGAATGAATGAAGGCTAAGTTATAACAGCACCTTATGGAAGCTTATGGCAGGCCTCCCCCAGTCACCCACGTGCCGCTGTGCCATGCCTGTTTAGAGAAAACAAGCTTGATTCCCTCACATCCAGAGACAAATGTACTTGTGCTAGCAGGCTAATTTCACATGCAAATGATTATCTGGGGTTCGGTTTCACTCCTGTCACTGAGCGGGCCAATGTGGCCAACCTCTCAAAGGCTTCAGAATGTCCGTAAACAACCGCAACCAGCCTGGCCAAGGCATTTGAAGCTGCCGTGAAACCAGATGTTCGAGGAGACGTGAACATTTCCCCACACATGAAAACCTGTGTCATGGCAGATGCTCCGTGGAAAATCCCAGAGTTAGAGCTGATGGGTTTGCATAAGCTCAGCCGAAGCATACAACTTCTGAGTATGAGTAATGAAAACCTTTGCTGTCGGGGTAATTACTATGCTCCTACCTGCAATGGCACATCGTTGACTTGATGACAGCCTTCATTTTGACAAGCATGGACCCCAAGCAAACTTGCCTTTGGCTCACAAAAGAATTTGCGACCACAGCACTGTAGCGTGTTGTGTAACATATTAGAAGAATTTCTGTGGGGGTGCCAAAGCTCCCGGACACAAAATACCAGGAAATACCAGTGTTTTGTGAAATCCAATACAAATACTCGACATATGTTGCACCCTGAGCACTGCTTCCATGTTCTCTGACTGTGAGTTCAATACTCTCACATCAAATGCAGACTGATTTTTGTTTGTGACCGGTTGGCTTTGAGCCCTCATTTTATTGTGGTCTGTCTTAAAGGTGCAATACGGAAGATTTGCCCATCTTGAATTCATGCTCCCAACAAATAGGGGTAGCACATCCCCAGGATAAGTGCTACCTGCTGCCTACTGTATTCTTTTTGAACATCCATGACTGGGGCTACTGTTAGCTTGTTAGCTTAGTTAGCTGTGAAGCTAGCAGGACTTCCAGGGCAGTACTGGTGTTTACACTGCTAGCACAGGAGATGTGGACCACTGGGAGAAAGCGATTTTCAGGCCCGGGATCTAGCTGGTTAGCATGCTAACTTTAGCAGGTATCTCTTCAACACATTACATAAATGTCAGAAATTGTTTTTCTTTACATTCTATTGATAACATTAGTTAACTTTGGAATTAACTAATAATCCTACATATTGCACCTTTAATTGAGATAGATGATTCGATTTTTTTAAAGCCAAGACAACAAGCAGGCAGACACAGGATGTTGTTTCTTGTTTCTGGCTAAATTCTTCCCAAAAGGCCTGAAGGCAAATGACAGAATACCAGAGATGGAAGGTAGAAATACTCCTGGTGGACTGTTTTTCATTGCCACGAGGCCAAGGTGGAAGTCTGACCCGATGAGACCCTGACTCCAGCAGCCTCTGATATTGCATGCCGTACAGCAGCACGATCAGGCAGCTCATTGTGACTCCCACAGAGTCACGAGAAGAACAATATTCCACTTGTTTTAACGAGAAAATCACCGCTCAGCTCAGCTTCATGTTTTTTCTTGAATCTCTCTCGAAATAAATTCACTTCTAAATGAATGGCACTTTTGTTCAGATGTTTGTTGTGCAGCTGAGCGGGTGTTACTACCAAAAAACAGGGGAGTGACTGCCAAATTGGTGATGTTAGCCGAGCGAGGGAGGAGACACGGGTGTTGCCACTACCTGCTGCCTTGTAATTTCCCGACCAGTTGCCTTCTTGACAAAAACAGAAAAAAAGGCTAATTGCTAAATTCTGCCTCTTTGACTTCGATGTTGTGGTTTGGTAGGATGGTGAAGAACTTCTGTTAGAATTTAGCAACCAGAAAATGCACATTAAAAACAATTCATGAGGCATGTTCTACAATAAAATATAAGATATCAAGACAGAGAGGCACACAAAAGCCCTGACATTACGAGGTAAGTCATTCAAGAACATTTCATGAGCCTTCCTCCAGCAGATCAGTGATCCGGGGGATCCAGCTCCTCAGTTTCCTGGGCTAAGGTGAAGCTGTCAGTTCACAGATGAATAAGCTTTGGCCCAGAGGCCACCGGTGCCAAAGAAAGCACAGCTCAGACCCAGCAAAATTTTCCATCCAACCTCCACAACAGAGCTGCATAATGTGCACACTGTCTTCCACATAGAGGTGTTGGGGAAGGAGCCCCTCATAGCCGGACTTGAGCCGTGTCAGGCGGATGAGAGGGGAAACTTTAATAAGACATTTCCCTGCTTGCTGGCCCTCAACGGAGACAGCAGAGACGTGAGAGGCAGGATAAAGCTCCTCTTGTCTTCACCTGCTGTAAATGTCCTAGAGCACAAAATGAGCCCAAACACAGATACAGCACTTTCCCTCGAGCAGGAGGAAAGCAGGAGGAAATATCTGAGGTATGAGAACAGCCTTTCGTAGAAATATTATTGTTAAATATTTCTCTTCTCTGTCGTTGATATGTACTGTACCTGATCCAAAATTGAAAGCCATGACTACGATAACCAGGGCCTCAGTAGTAGAACTTCCTTGGGAACATTTACTTTGGGATGCTGAGCATGGAGCTTGGAATCAAGTGTTCAGCAGATCTGCTGATTTAGCAGCGCCGGGCCGCACCTCCCTTTCAAAAGACAACAAGGGGAGCGAGCGGAGAGAAGTTAGTCTCAGGGGTGAATAAAGTGAGCCAGAGCAGGGGTTGATGCAGTGCAGATACGCGGGAGCTCACATGCAGTTTGGTCTGGCAGGCTAAGCATACCTCAGGTCCGCTGCACTGTTGACTGTTGTTTGGCGGACAGTAACCATGGCGAGGTGAGTTTGTATCCTCAGCACGTGAGGTCCGGGCTGAAAGGAGGGCAGAGGCAGGACGAGAGTTAAACAGAGCGGTGTCACCTCAGAGGCACCAGAATACCTCGGTGACAAAACACAGGCCCGGTTAATTGTGCTGTCACGCTATGTAGAGCAAAACAAGGGCTACTGTACGCTTAATCGTACCTTCGGTTTATCTCTAATGAGAATCATAATTCAGGGTTATTTATGTTGGGCAGTATTCAGCACAAGAACTGGTCTCTTAATTGTACCATTCACAAAGTAATGTAATAAAGTTACAGCTATTTAACTGTAATTTTTATGTTAATTACACTATTAAATGTTTTTATTTTTAATTTGTATGTTTTATAAATTTGTATGATTTGGCCGCAAAGGAGCTACAAGGAACAAGGACGATATGGAAAAAAACATAATTAGCTGAACAGCAGTATTTTTCTGGTGCGCTCCACTCCCTCCCTTTCCTTCCCTCATCCCATTTTCTGCTGAACAAGTGCAAGGAAATCACCTCATCATCATTACTGATCAATATCGAAGGCAAAATTCACATAGAAAGACAGGGATGACAGCAGAGGCAACAAACAAGCAGTTTATTGATGACGCACCACACTTTGTCCATAAGGTCCAGGGACCATTCCCAGTTAGTGCTAAGAAAGGTTAATAAAAAAGAAATAGTGGATTTAAAGACAGACTGCAACCTTTGAAGAAGGAAATAATGTAAACTTCCTATAAGCCTTAAAGTGAAACTTTGAATTAAAAAACAATATTCAACACTGCAGACCTACCTGATCTGGACCGGATCTATTGTTAACAAACTTAGGTTAATAAAATAGGTTGTTACTTAGTTAGCAAACTTCAGATGCAAGTAAACAAAGGAATGAATAACAAAGAAACTTATGGAATTAACAACAATCTTATGGAATTAACAACAATCTCAATTTTCCCCAAAACTGGTTGTTTTGTTGAGTCATTCAAATCATCTGATTGTCTTATTGTTTTTCCAGACATCGTACCTTACTGTATCAAGCTGCAGTCAGTGATTTTCACTGTCATGTCAGCTTTATGATAAACACGACGGTGCCCTGAGACACTGGGGTTAGCATAAAGTCTGTGCTTGCCATTTTAATTGGCTTAATTTACGACAACCCCCACACTGCAAACAATTCATGAATTATTCATGTTTATTCATATTTATTCCAGCCTGAGAAGAATGAAGAAGACTGTGACTGAGCCTTGTAGGACGGGACAGTAACATGCGCTCTGTATCTGAGCTGTCCTTCTAAGGCAGCACGAGCACAAGGGAATGAAACCAAAGGCAGTGGTCATGTGAGTCTTTCTGAGATCACCCTTGTCTATATTTTGTCTCTTTTCAAATGGCATGCCCCCAACCCAGGGCAGCAACTACCCAGCCGGGGGCTCTCCTTGGGCCGGCAACCTATATCCACCCATGGGAGATATTTATATATTTGCTCTTTGCTGCATTTCCTCCAGACAACCCTCTGAGAATTCCTAGTGCCACGCTAAGGGAAGGGTGAGGGAGAGCAATGGGATTATGGGTATCTCTCCTTATAGATATGGGTGACATCATTCACCATGTTTGCCTCTTGCAGGTCAACAACGTCCCTGTCACCCAAATAAGATGACTGTACTCAGTCACCTTATCCGGGATCCGATAATGAGGCCAGGTCACCGTGTTGCACTGGGAGTGATGTTTATTGGGGCATTTGTGACACATGTAAGAGTAGTTGAAGTGTTTGCAAGATTTAGATGCAAAAACAATTTTGCACTGTGATTTTAAGCATTTACATTTGTTGATCAATTTATTAATATATTCAGTGGTTAACTATACAGTAATTTGTTGTTCGGACTTCGGAGCATTCACACATGGTTAGCGCAGCTGATAGCCTTGTAATCAAACAAGATTTTTTAAAACATTTTCATTAATTTGCAAACTCCATCCGCATTGTTTGTTGGTAGCTGTGACAGATCTGGTGAGCTTAAAGGGGCACTATGTCAGAATTTTAGTTCTGACATGATTTCTACTTATTATGTTACAGAGCTAGCCATTAAAGTTTGCATGCTAACCAGCTTTCCCCAGCTTGTTCCGGTCCAAAGATGCTGTGCTACATCTAACAAGTAGCCTACTTGTGTGGAAAAATGGCCCACATAGCTCGATACAGTCGGTAAGAACAGATACGTGTCTTTCAACTGGCATGATAGTACCACACCTGTCAACCTCAGTACGTGGCTCCACCTAAAACCCCTAATTGTTAATGTGAAGAGTAAACAAAGAGATACAATTGTATTTTGATAAGGTTGATAAATCATTACCACTCTCATATTTGTGTGCTAAATGAATGAGGTTATGTCACCGCCAGCAGCCAGTTAGCTTCGATCAGCGCAAAGACCACAAACAGAGGAACACCTAGCCTGGCCCTGTCCAAACGTAACATGTCTATTAGTAAAACACAGAAGTGCTACAAGGCAGATATTTGGTATACACAACTATCTCTTTTTCCAGTCTTTATGATACGCTAAGCTAAGAGGCTGCTTACTGTTGCCTCACATTTGGCGTACAGACATGTGGTCAGAATCTTGCCATCTAACTCTCAGAAAGTATGAGCACATTTTCCAAAATGTTGAACTATTGCTCAGTTACATCCTTCAGCTGCTCCAATTCAACCCCAACGAGCATTATTTAGGGCCTTTAACTCTCAAAAGGCCTTTGTAAAGCTTGCAGCTCTCAAAAAGCTAATCATTACACGTTGCCATAAAACTACCTTGGCTGGAGAAAGTTAGCCTGCTGTTTATTTTCACTGTAACTGCCTCTGGTCTCTTGATATCATGTTGAATTCCTGACTGTCTTATATCTACAAGAGGGATGACTCGGTGCTGAACTGTCTAATACCATCCAGCAGTGTCAGCCATTTAACCATATTCTTATTTCATTTAGGTTTATTTGTTAAGAATGTAATGTGAGTTCTACCTGTATGGAATTACACAGCTACAGAAAGCAGAGTTTATGAAAGTACCAAGTCCTCAGGTCAGAGGACCACATTCCTGCTGTTATGGCCTACAGCCCTCAGGATTCTGCCTTTTAAGGTAAGACCCCACTCTGTTTCTCCTTATCCCCACGCAAGCTTGATCCCTCTGTCTCCCGGGGGCTCGCTGGGTGCCCCTGAGTCTCCTTTTATAAGTTGTCACCAGCCAGTCATGCGATCACATCTGCAGGAAATTTCCGAGGCAGGTTCCTTCCCGAGGACCGTAAAAAGAAACAGCAGCTGGTGGCCATTCATTTTACGCTTTGTTTGGAGGGGCTCTTACACTTCAGGTTTGCACAGTTGAGTTACAGCCAGGCAGTAAAGCGGAACAACACAGCGTGGAGAGAGCGATAGACGGCCAATCTCCAAACGTCTCATTTTTGGGGAAGAACGAGACGGAGTTATGAATGAGTGTCGGCGATCTTGCGCTGTGACCTCCGTCCCGCTCTCTCAAGAGCCGCATTGTGCTTCCACCTGAAAAACACCATGCTACGTCTGCGAAATCCATCTCATTTCCATTTGACACCGCGGGGAGTAAAGCAATATAACAGCTTATACTTCAGCCTCTTTCACTGGATTGTCAATCATCTGTGAGGACTGAGGAGCCCTGGCTCTCCTCATAACCCCCGTCAACTTTAAGAATGTCTTGGACAGACTCCCGGTATGCATCAGGATCAACATTAAATGACTACCAAGAGTTTTAACATTGAACAGCACAATAAGAGTCAATGTCTGGATCAGCAAGGATGGCTCAATAACTCAAAGCAGGATGTCATGTTTTCTTCAAATATTTCTCTGTAATAATATACCTTTAAATCTCTTCCCCATGGTCCCATGAGCTGAGTTATCAATTCTTCACGAAGCTGACGGAGGAAAAAACAGTTAAGTGAGCCCTCTATCGGGAGGCTCTGTCGAAACACTGAAACGCAGTCCGCGCTATGGAAAATAATTTTACCCTTGAATGTTCACTTTGCCTGTAAACCTCAGGTTTCCAGGTTTCTGCTCTACACAGTTGCACAACAACCTCCTTAATCCCACACAACTCTTACATAACTGACCTTTCCCAGGGTCACAGGTCACAGGGTACTTCTTTTTGCAAGAGGGGAAATACCAGCGGTGAAGTCTCCCAGATGCAAAGTTCATTTTGGGGCTGTCAGAGAGTCTGAAGATCGTGACATTTTGTGAGGAATATCCCCAGCCAAAGACAAATCACCAAGGTCAGAGTTAATGTCTTCTGAGGACCTCGGTGATCATGGCCTCCAGGAGCTGCTGTCCAGTTTTCGAAAGATGTCAAATTGAGGATTTACTGTCGGCTAATCAGATAAGGAGTCCAAGCACAGAAGCAGGGTAATTACTGCTAATACCAGAAGCTACTACACATACGCAACAATCAGGACACCATTAGCCCAGAGATATTTGTCAGGTGTCCAGCTAAATTAAATTGAGGGTTGGCATTGATATCCAGAGGCAATCGCAGGCCTCTAATGAGACAAGGCTAAGCATATATATTGTGAGAGCTTACAGGAAGCTAGTCGTACAAGACTGGAGGAAAAATGCAGCCAAATCCTCCCAAATTTAACATGCTGGCTTGACAGCGGTGAGTTCAAGCCATGTGCATTGCTTACGTATGTTATGACAATTTGAAGCGCTCTCTTACATGAGAGTGAGACATGAGGTAGTTGGACATGTTTAGCACTGACAACGATGCGCTGCAATCACAGTACACAGCATCTGCCAGCGAGGCATCCCGTTTAGAGTGCAGTAGGCATGATAATATGTTAATTCCACAACTGGAAATTTCAGTAATTTGATGAAACCCATTCAATTAAGTTTATTTCATTAGATACTTATTTGAGAAGCTGGGAAGGAGTGGAAGAAACATTGCAGTCATTGTACAGTACATTACATCTGTGGGAAAATTATAATTTATATTTATTCACATGCTTCGGGACTGGTTTAATGATTCTGGGAAAGTGTGTCTGTTTTCCCCTTCACCCTGCTGATGAGACTGATCATCACTGCACCACACACTGTATCTCTCAGTGGTACCAGAGTTTATCATGTGCATTTGGAGCCCTCCTTCTCATACACTGGGAGGATTCTCATCGTTATTTGTGTGTGATTTATTTATTCTCTGTCTAGCACATGGCAAACATTAAAGTATGTAGCCTTTTAATAGTGTGGGCAACCTCTGTTTTCAATCAGCTATTAACTATGAGCAATGAGATCCTATGTAAACACAACAGGCTGACACAATTGGAATAGTTTTGGTTATTGCACATGACAGATTTATGTATACTTGTTTTTTTCTGCACTCTTTTCTCAGTTTTGAAGTGGAAGACACTTTCGGGAACATGATGTCACAAAATGTGATGCGCTAATTGGCGTTAAGCAATATTTAAATCAAAAACTGACAACAAATGGGAGGTAGTATTTTATATTCACATTAACATCTGACCAAGCTACACCAAAACAGTCTGGATGAAGCAGATAAGCTGCACTTTTAGACGTTTTAAAGAGGGGGTGAGCGATTTTGGAGAAAGATAGTTGATTGTTGAGTCTCATTTGCAGGTCATCTGTACTTGACGACCTGGGAAGGAGACTCAACAAAGAACGATAGGGGCTCAGACAGATTCACAACCCAGACTGTCAGTATTTGTTGACCTGAGAATGACACTCAACAATCAGCTTTTCTTACAAATAGCACCTTTCATACATTTCAATATAAACAAAGTTTATGGGTTGTATTGATTCATCAAGAGATTTTCATAGGAACTTGATTGTTAATATATGCAAATTAAAGCGTAGTTCTTTATAGATCAATCTTATTCGTTTCATTTTTGTTCTTCTTTCATGTTTTTGTGTCTTTTTTTTTCTTCTTTTGTCTTCTCACTTCTGTCTTAGTTGTTGTTGTTGTTGTCTCTGTATTTGAATATCATCCGTTTACTTGCAAGAAAATGATTTACCTGCTACAATCTAGAAAACACAAACTATCAACCAAATGTTAAGGACTCGTTCTTAAAAATGTCACACGCACTAAGAATCAGGAAATGGTGAGCAGCACCCTCTACTGTTACAAGTGTAAGTGTCTGTTGCCCACGACCATTAAACGAGAGCCACATTTAGCAAAAACATGGAGCTTTAACAATCATAGCTTTAACTTCATTAAGAGGATTTTTTCCATTGTTAGCCGATCTCCAGACCACCCAGATTTGTCTCAGCAGTTGACTAGAACATTCCACCAGTCGCTTATGAATGTCAAACACAATTAGGGCTGAATGTCCTCAATTGTTCTGAGACCAAGATCTTCTTATTGTAGCGACATTAATCTGTGTGATGGTAGTTAAAAACTCTCTCTGGATAATCTGTCTATCATATACAGTGTTCTGTTTTCTGCTTCTGTTTTGTTTTTCCTGTCATAGCCTGCCGCTGAGTAGTCATTATTTCGACTGCTGATGGAAGTGTGTTTGAATGATCAAAGCCTGCAAGATGACAAAACAGATCAACATTTTTGCGCTTTAACCCCACATATCAGAGGATCTTAAGATGATCGGGACACCTCTGGGGTCACCCTACATCCATCCATCGTAGCAGGGTAAGGTCAAAGGTTCAACGCAAGAGCTAACAAGCCCCGGCTGACCAGGATGGGCGGGTGGGTGTCCGATGGAACAGGAAGATAAACTTTTCAACATGGAGCACAAGGTAAACACTATCACATTAGGAAGATATAATGACAACATTTAGACTTGTTTGGATTGGCTCTATCTCTGTGCAGATGCATCAATTCCCAGCTACTGAAAATGTTCAACCAAGGGTTACTCTAAGTCTCTTTTACAAAAGTTATGTTTTACTAATGAGATTATCACTTTCCCTCCGAGGGCAGGGAGAGGAAGAATGGAAATGACTCAACTATTTTGTGGTCTGGCCTGATCCCAAGTCCTTTGCATGCAACCTGCTAATTCGTCCGGCTGGCTAACGACCCGCTTGCGTGCCAGTCGATCATTAGCGCCCCGTCAGAAACGGTCACCGAACATGTCACATGTCCCCCCCGGCCACTCTGTTCAGGGCCCGGCGCTGGGGGCATGAGCAGGGGTGGACATGAGACACACGGCCGAGATACTGGGAAAGAGGCGAACAAATTGGCCATGAGAAGCACATGGCTATTAGAAGCAGTTAGGGGCTACTGTTTGTGTTGAATCATTCCTGTCTTTGACAAATTAAACCACTGAAATGTGGCTCTGGATTCAAGTCACCAGGTGGACAGTAATTTGCCAAATGCCGTAGGTAAAATACTTAACAGTATTTATCAGAGAAACTTGTGACAGATTACATATGCATGTCCTATTGCTGTATGATCACTCAGATCACAATGGTTTCTCGAACATTAAATACACAATTTAAAGACACTAGAGGTGTGTTATTGAAAGGGCTTACCAGACGGATTCATTTTGCAATCGTGTAAATGAAAAGAACGTAAAAGAGCAAAAGCTTATTGTTAGCCATCTTCTGCATTGTATAGCAGTCACAAATCAAATTTAAAGAAGCTACCAATATTAAAGTAATGTATAAATAGAATAAGAAATGTTTCCCTTACTGGTATCCTGTCATGGAGATAGATCTCAAGAGATTTGCCACTGCTCAAAATTCTGCTGCTGCCCCAGTACTATTTTCATCATTTATGTAAATTATTATTTTCTTTTAAAATGTGCAATTATGTCAAGATTTTAAAGTAAAGCTTCTATAAGTAAGTTTCATTTCATGTTGATTCCGGTAGGCTTAAGAGTCTAGTGTCATTAGTTGTGATCAATCAGTTCAGCTGTGAAGACACATGAGGAAATCCTCGGAGTTAAAACATGTGAATGGTGGCAAGAAAACGTGCTACAACTTCTGACCGCTGTGCCGTTCAGCTTGAGGGCAGATGAAAGAGCGTCATGGCTGAATAATATCTCCACTGCCTCTCTGACGCACTGTAAATCTGACGGTGTGCTGAACATCAGTGATTTTCTGTCTGGGAGTCTTCCCAAGCAAAACACAATGTTTGAAGCCTATTTCTGATTTACAGGGAGAGAAGACACAAAATACAGAGCAGATTCTTCTTTTACTCAATGGAGTGACTGTGATATCTTCTTTTTTTTTTTTTCTTGGAGTACATTTTACTGTTTAGTTGTTGTAAAGTTTGAAATGGAAACTCAGTTATGGTCAGAAATTGTATTACTTTGTGGTGCAGAGCTGAACAGATACAGTACAACTATGTGTCTCCTGTTTTTTTGTGACACATGGAACCACTGGGTGGCACCCAACAGCTGATCATCTCACTGTGCTGTCATGAAACTTTAGCATGGCACGTATCCCCCAAAGACTGAGATTTAATGAGAGCATAGCACGATAACATGGACTCTTTATGGGCTTGTGGTTTTGTTAGTGTCACCAGTGTTGCCAGATTAAAGGCAGTGGGAACATGTCTGACTTAAAGGTGTGTTTTCAAGATTTTTGTTAAAAGAGGCGCTGTGTATTTTTGGAGAAGAAATTCAAACTGTGAATGTTTATATTGACAGTATTAATGAGATAATACTGCAAACTCGGAGATATTCATTTAAAGCCAGAAACTTAAAACAAGTAGTTCATTTATTATTATGAGAGTTTCATTCACTCGAAATTCATCTGTATGGATCTGTATGGCTGTTTTTTCTACATTTTCAGCCTCTTCTCCCTTCTTACCCATCAAATACAGGTGTGGAACTGTGGTTGCCCCTCTAGCGTGACCTCTTGTAATGTCTCTCTAGTGCAGAAAAGTCAGAGTCAGAAAAGTCAGAGACTCACATAACTTAAGAGACAAGAGTTACAAGACTGAACCTTGATGAACTGTCATTTTAAGGCCACTGACCAAACTGCTGTATTTGATGGGTTAGGAGGGAGGACATGTTGAAATATTTGAAATCATAACCCGTTTACATCCGGTCCTCTTCACTGCCTTGTTGGTGCACATGCATCCTCATAAGTACATCAAAACGAGGAGCCACCTTCAGAGACATTGCTCCACTAGTGAAAATGTCCACGAGGTACCTTTAAAGCTGCACTTTAGGGAAGCAGTTTCCAACATTTTCAACTTGTGTGCATTTCTAAATGAAGTACTTGTGACCCCTTTTGATAGGTTAGAGCCCCAGAGTCAGCATAATTTGACAGATTTTATAGGCTGGAAAATGTAAAGTCTTCAAAAGAGTTTAAAAAGAAAAAGCACGGACAACTGAAACATTTAAAAACATCTAGCAAGTCCTCGGATTTGTCCTACAACCAAACAAAAGGTTACATCTTTTCTTTCTGAGACTCAAAATGCCATGTTTGTACTGCAGGAATCTGATGGGAAATCTTCTCCGCTCTTAGGAAGAGACGAAACATAGACATCAGATCTGTGTCATCATCCTGTGCTGAGGTCAACGGAATTCTCACCAGTCTGCAGTCATGTCATGGTGTTTGTGTCAGTGTAGTTTGTGACTTTAATGTTCAAGTTCAGCACCGTCTCTTTCTGACCTGCACCCGGAGTTTGTAGTAAGAGGGGCCCCCGGCTGGCACTGAGACAACAAATTATGAGGGAATATTCAAGCCGCTTAGTCCTTGCATGCTAACTGATCCATTAAAGCCCTAAAATGATCCGATCAGCTTTTCTAAATTACATAAACCTTATTAGAGGAGTTTAACAACTCAGAAAGTGGAGCGGTCACAATACAGCCGCCATATGACTGAAATCACATCAGTAGACGAAAATGATGTTGTTTTTGAAAAATCTCGCCTGTAATCTCGTATGAAAACCTTTTGTTTCATGTTTAAACCAATTTCCCTGACTTAGCAAGCCACGTGGAAAGTTTTTGTTTGGACTTAAGTGGTCACGGTTCAGTTCGTGCCCGCTGCCATTGCAGCAACAGTATGTGTTTTTATGTGTGTCTAGTGTATGTGTGACACTTCTCGGCATGCATTTGTACAATATTCACGTCTGCAGTGTTTGTAGTGAAAAGCGGTTTGAGTTGAAGCTGAGCTGTTACTTGACACACTGCATTCAAAAAAATCTTTGGACTGACAGCCTCCGTATCTGTGATGAGGCCATAATGAGTTTTCTGTCAGAAACTGTTTCCAAAGAACAGTTTGTAAATCCACAAGTGAAGTCGCTTGTTTAAAGATGACAAGAACAAAGGATGCTCCTGAACGCAGACTGGACTGTCGCACAGACAGCTTCAGTGTCTGAAGAGTCAGTGAGAAGCAGCAGAAATAATCTGCTGCTTTTTGATGTAGCACAAGCAATGCACCTATGAATCTGATTACTCAGACTTCAAAGGAGGTGAATGCATCACAATGAGGAAACTGTGCTGTTAAATTGGCCATATTTATCATTTTTGACTGCAGGAGACAGCTGATTATTTAACCTCACATGCCATCTAGTGTTCAAATCGGCATGGTGCAACACCAACTAGCGTGTTCACAGTACGAGCAGGGTGGAGGATGTTTTCAGATCCTTGACCCCAAAGTGCAGTGTGTAGTTTTGGGGGAAAAATTTTAATTGAAAGAGAAATATTGTTTAACTTTGTTTATATTTGTCAGACCCTGCCACATTTCTTGCTTCAAACATGTTTTCTTGGGCCCTTATTTCCCTCTGGACAGCTTGTTACTTTAATTAATGCTCCACTACAGGTAAAAGTCCCGCAATTAAGGTATTATCAGGAGATTGTACTTAAACTATCAAAAGTTAAAAGTACTCAATGCAGCAAAATTGTTATAAAATGAGATGAAGAGCATGTCATGCTCGACTTCATGCAGGAACAATACAGTCATCAGTCATCAGGATTATTGAGTTATTAATGATGTTCATGACTTCATCTTGTTTGTGGCCCTTGAGATAAAGTGGCGCCCTGGTCCGTCTTTAACACTGATTAATAACAAATAACAATCTGTCAACAATCATGACTGTACAAATAAAGCCAGCCCGTCTCTCTATTTAAACATCATATATCATACAGAACAAATTACAACTGGAAGTTAGATCGTAGTTTTGTAATTCATTGTACAGAGGTCGATACATTCCACCCCTGAGCGTAAGGCAGTTCAGAGAGAATGTTTGCATTTTCAGTATGTTGATTTACTTCATATAGGCCTATATATAAATCTGGTGCAAAACTTACACAATAGAAAAGTTATTAGTGTGATTGATAACGCAAAGTTTGTGTCATTTCTATTTTTAACATAACTGACATAATATCCATCGTGTGTCCCATTGTACTGAACTCCTCCATCACCATCACAGCTGAGTGGTTTATTCGACCCACATTGAATATCTGGGAGCCTGAGATAACGTGATTAACAGGCAATACAGGACTGCTGTGGGTGTGGCTGCTGCATTGGCTTTGCAATCCTCTGAGACTTTTCACGTCAACTTTCCGTGTTAACCAAGTGATTTGGATTAAAGTCAGGCGTTTGGTGTCTGACTGTGTGCCGACACCTTGCATACAAATAGCCATCGATCAATAACGACGACAAGCGATCGGTGCACGGGCAGGAGATGTTACAGACCAGGCAGTGTTGGGTAAAATAATGGGACTTTCAGGTTCATGCTTTAGAATGAATACAGGTATATTTTGTCTACCAAAACAAATCTGTTAGAATAATTTTTGTTTGCATGCATAGTACTTCATATATAATAGTATGCTGGATGTACAGTGGGAGTCACTGAAGGGATATTGAACCAAGTGCATCCTTGAGTTTAAGGCATCTCCCCAGCATTACTTGAATTCTGAGATCATAGTACCGACAGTATTACAGTCACAAAAAACACAATGATAAAACCTGTTATTGGAACCTATAGAAAACAGTTTGTCTCATTATTTCAGTGTACAGGATCTTATCATCGTTCCTGTAGAAATGATGCACAGCACAGAATAAGAAGTAACTCATCATGTCTGATTGTTATCAGGAGAAAGGGCCCAGTGATTTATCTTTCTCATTTCCAACCATGAACCCAGAGTGGGTCCAGGAAAGACATACAGCATTAGCAGAAACATTGCACTTGATTCTTGTTGCAGTGGTATTTTTCAGTATATTACAACGGCAAGTTGTCATAACAGAGAACTTTTATTTTGCTGACTGATGAAAGTTGGGCAACATTTTGCTCTTCATCACTTATAATTCGCTGGTACTTTTAGTCCAATGTGCTGCATCTTCCTTTTCCTTGTTTTTATTTTTCTCTGGAGCCTCTTTTGAGTGTTTTCAACTTCCTCTGCCAAAACATTATCAAAGGTCATATTGATTTTTTTTTTAGGACAAATTGTTTTTGTTTTTTTCAGTTAAAGTGGAGCTTGAGGAGTGGTGCATCTCTTTTCCTTAAAAACATAATTGTACAATGTTTGTCAGATCCAAAATATGTGTTATTTTCATCTCTAAGAATCAAGATTTCTGACAAGGTTTGTGAGCCATTAGTATAATGCCATTAGTATAATGCCATTAGTATAATGCCATTAGTATAACTCTGTTGGTATCGCGTGGTGTTTTGTCGGTAAACAAGAGTCAAACTGATCATTATCTTGTATTTGGTGTCTCATCACTTTTAATGTCAAACGGAGATGATTTTTATTTCCGGTGATCATTGTTGCTCCTGTCCCGTGTAAAACCAAAGGTGAACGCTGATTTATCAATTTACTCCAGACCTTGATGTTTTCAGGAACCTCACTAAAGTATTTTTTACTGCCAAATCTAACCAGACTGTGTCTTAAAAGTGAAAAACTTTAAAAAAATACTTGAAACATTCAATTCCCTGAATCTAATCGCCCCATTTATTGGCTGAATGGTCTCAATAACACCTTTAAACTCTGAATCTGTGCCATTGTGCGACCCTTTAGAATCAATGTCCATTAACCATCCAGACTTAGTAAGGTAACCTTCTATTTTACAACAGCTTTTCATAAAAAGTGAAGAAGACAATTTATCTCATTATGTCATTATCTCAAGATTCTATAAGGCAATGTCATCAATCAGTGACGCCTTGGGATGGTGGTTGAGCTGACCTGCAATCCCAAGACGTCAGTATTTGATGAGTTGATAAGAAGACTCAGAAATTAAGTTTGTTTCAGACTGGACCTTTTAGATGCTTGGTGGTAATAAGTGGAATTGAACGCAGTGATTTCTGAAGTAAAAAAAAAAGGGGGTGGGGGGGGGAATTGTCACATCTGAGCTACCTTTTATTACTCTCTATAGCTTTTGTTGTTATTCTGTTGGGTCTTCAGTTCTTATACACATATCTGTTATCTATAGTTTCATATGTAGAGCTATATATGGGAATATGGCGATATTTATTAAACTATGGAATCATAAATCATCAGTACAGATAAAAAAATCTACATAATCTAAATTAAAAAATCTGCGGAACTCCACATTCACTAACCCGGATTCAGACAAATCTTGGACCAAAAAGTTTTTGATTTTGATGACAGAACATCCTATAACCTCAATAAAAGTGAGGAAGAGGAATAAAATAATACTCTTCGTGAGTCTCTTTTGAGTGTTTTCAACTTCCTCTGCCAAAACATTATCAAAGGTCATATTGATTTTTTTTTTTTTTTTAGGACAAATTTGTTTTTTTCAGTTAAAGTGGCACTTGAGGAGTGGTGCATCTCTTTTCCTTAAAAACATAATTGTACAATGTTTTTCAGATCCAAAATATGTGTTATTTTCATCTCTAAGAATCAAGGCTCTTTGTGAGCCTTGCACATTTTATGCCAGTCAAACCCCAGTTGAAAGTTATTTGCAGAGCAGCTGGTATTTACAAATGGATTTATATGATGATTAAGTGCTTCTTGTGCGGCTGCTATAGCATCCGCTCCGGCAGGTCATCGCGTATTCCCGCTGCACTGCTTCGTTAGAGGTCATCAGATGTAAAGCTCCTATGCTATACGATGGGACGTAATGGCATTAAGCATGCGGCTAAATGTAATTGAATGCTTTTAAAAACGCTGGCAGTAGAGAATGTTAAAACCCCATCACTCCAAGGTCGTCCATCAACCTGGGTATCCATAGCAACAATGAGACTTTGGTAAGAGGTTACACCGTCCAATCAGCCAGGACTCCCTGTTCCCAGCCCCAACCCCCCGCCCCTGCTGACCCAGCATGTCTCTGGTATCATGAATCATCAGGCTTTTACAGGGTGCTGTGTCGTAATCCGTCCAGGAATCATCGATTGATGACTTCATCAGAAGAGACGATGCCCCTTAAAAAGGGAACTTTAAGGATTTCTCAACCTTATTCTTATTCTGACAATTTTTTTTTCATCCACAGGTGGGAGCGCGAATGTAGGTGGACTCACAGATATTTGTCTGTACCAGTGAATCTCTGCTGTCACATCGTGGGCCAGCTGCCTCCCCCAGGGGAAAAATGCAATCAAAGGGACTCCCTCAGTGCTGGGGCACTGCCAGGATGGTCTGTAGCGGAGTTTTCTCTAAAGCACGGGCTGGCTGAGACAAAGAGAGAAAGGGGCAAATGAGGGGAGAGCTGTTTGAAGTTTGGTTTGTGTGAGGAATTCGTCAGCCTGAGTCTGAAAGCACTGATCTGACCTGGGAACCATGATGAAAGAATTGACTGACTGCCATCAAGACCTTTTCCAATCCAACCCTAAATAAACTGAATTAACAGACACTTTATCCTAACAGACCCTAGTATTCTGAAGCTGAAAGAAAGAAGTGAGAAACAAGACTAGCAGTTGATTAATTTAGTCCTTAACTTCCTTAATCCTGAGACACAAACATAGAAACACAGCAGCTTAAATAGGCCACAATCATGAGGTCTGCTAGTGGATGTTAATGCAGATGCCTAGTTGCCTGTGAAATAGTTGGTGTTCACTTACGATGCACTGTAATTTCATGCCAAGCAATCCCCCTTGAGCACAACCCCCGGTGAGCACAATTTGTATGTTTCACCATTATTTCTCTGTTTGCCTACCCACCCCTTCAAATTAAGACTGTTTTCATTTAACTAATTACGGATGCTCTGCAGAACTCCATGGCGAGTAGACACAAAGGTGTTATCTGCGTCTGGAGGGTTTCATCCCCTCTTCTCTGGTTTAATACTCTTCCTGTCTTCTCCTAGAGGCAGAGTAGCATGTAACGACAACAAGCATTTCCGAAGCCTTCTCATATCTCCGGGGGAGCTGTCAGGGATTTAAGGAAGAGGCTGCACCTGAGGGGTTGCGATGACAGAAACACGGACAATCAATTACCTGAACTGCTTTTCGAAACCATTTTGAACAACTACAACAAATCCCCATCTGCCCACCTGAGGTTCAGGTTCCACTTCCACTCCAGATTCGTGGCAGCGGGAAAAATGAGAGATGACAGACGTCGACCCACTGGGATAGTGTGCACAAGGTGAGGCAGTGCGACATATCTCCAGGCCAGCCTTCACCGCTCGCCCAACATCACCGCTCTGTAGCGGTATGACGCATTTAAGCAAAGACATCTGTAGCCATTTGTGCCCGGGCTTCACACTCAAATGGTGCTTCGGGGTGACACTTAGGTTGATTTATACCTAAGATAAATTAAGGGACAGAAACATGTCTGCTTTGCCAGCAGGGCCATCATCAGCCTGTCAGCTGAGCCCTAAATCCAGCACAGTGGACAGGAACATACCAGGAAATTCATGCAGCCAACTGTGATGTCAGAACAGTTTAACTGTCCATAAGACAGCCTGTAAATCACACAGACTACATTGATGTAGAATCAGTGGTTTCATAGCATACAGTGCATGGGCTACAAATCAGTGGGGAAAGTAAAAAGAAAGACACACATGTTTTGTTTTTTTGTTTTTTTAAAATAAATCTTTGGGATTTTTTTTTATTTTTTATTTTTTAGCTAAAATGAGTGGCAGGCAGTGCCATCATGAATCACCTCTGACAGGTGACACCATTCTCTACCCTTGACCAAAAAAAGTACAGTGCAGAAACTCAGCTGCTAACATAGAGGTCAAATAGAAATGTATTAGCCACCTCAGAAGCCACCTCAGACGATGGCGTCTTTGTTTGACAACCATCTCGCAGGTTTTATTGTCACAGTGGTCTCTTCCTCTCCCTTGGTTTTAACTACAGCTAAGTGCTTACAGACTAAAGACATGTAGTAAGCAAGACATATAAAATACCAACACTTTATTCTGGCTGTTGAGTTGTTTTCTAGCCACATGCCCTTTTAATCTAGTCTCACTAATCTTACACAATGTCTCCAAAGGCTTTGTAGTGAATGCAGTATGTTGGCAGTTCAGCAGCAGCAGCAGCAGCAGCAGCAGCAGCAGCTTCAGTCCACTGTCTGTGTCTACACTGGTTGCACAGTACTGAGTGTATAGGTCACCCACATTTTGGTAACACAAGGCACCGATTCCATAATCATTCTAGTACACACATTGAATGGCAGAAAATAGACATGAAGCGTAAAAATGTGATTTGGCTCATGATTACATGCATATAGGGGTGGTGAAACGTAGGCCGTTTCACAGCCTGTGTAGACAGCTGGATGGATTACAATAGATACTATGTGTTGGCAAAGCAAACAAGGGCACAGTCTGTGAATGACTATGGGTTTTTTTTTTTTTTTTAATGTGTTAGTCATTTTCTTCACTTAAAACAAAGTAAATTACATCATGCAATTTAAAGCTTTTCTCTCACTCAGTTTTACTCTCATCACGTCACTGCCATAAAAGCCCCCAAGCCCCCAAGGTCCAGCACCTCTGGAACACTTCACCTGTTCAGTAATTACCTGTCCAGTGCTCGTCAAATGTCCTCAAGAAAAATGAGATTTGTCAAATCCTCAGAAAGGTTTGGTGCTGAGCGCTGACTTCCACTGTCATTATAAATCCCTGTCTGGCCTGGACTTTGCTGTGATTGCCACACACCTCATTTAAATTCAAGACAACCGACCGTCGAGCATGCAACTTCCATGTCAGGCTTTAAAGCCAGCGAGGAAGGCAGAACTCAGTTACGACACAAATCAGAGGAAGCCTGGTGTCTGTATCTGCCTCAGCCTTTGATCCCAGTGGCCCACTGATCATTGTTAGGTCGTTTAAAATGCTGTATTGGAGATGGCAATCAGTGCTACTGTTTTTTTTTTTTTTTTTATACCCCAGACTCACAGCAGGAAGAGGAAAGAGGCTGAGAAGTAGGACACAAACAAATTATACTTCTGGTGACCATGGTGACCACGGCTATCATTGTCCTCCTTCGTGGATTCTTTGGCAATGTACTTTTCTGAGTTACCTCCCACCACGGATGGGCAGTAACACGTTAGAAGTAGTATATGCAGAAAGAACAGAATCAGGCTGAATGGTCTATTGATTATTGCATATTCAGGTTGTGCATCATGTTTTTGTAAAGTAACTAGTAAAGTAACTAATTACTTTTGAAAATAAGTAATCAGTAAAGTAACTGAATTACGTTCTTGGAGAAGTCAGTAACTACTTACTATTTTCACGTAACTTGCCTCCCACTGCTCACTAAGATTGAAGATGATGTACGTAGGTGAATGGGTTTGCCTCTCACCTCGATATCTGTTTCAGTCCCTTCCCATTGCATTATTGCCACAATACTTTTTTAAAACTCTCAATAGATATGTCAGACAATTCATATGAGATGGTAAAGTAACCCAGATATACATGAAACAGTTAACGTGGGACTATGGTTCTGGGGGAGTTCGACTAGGTTCATCTCATCCTTTTTTGAGGGCAGTGACGCCCCTTCTTGGACATGAGTGATGTTGAGAGATTTCTTTGGGAGAGGAACACACACAAATTTATTTCTAAAATGTATCGCATGAGGGCCGAAACCAGGTTTGCAGTTTAGAATGAACTGAGAATCAGATCTTAATGTTACAACTGATGAACAGCTTTGGACAGAAAAACTACATTCGTTCAAATCTAACCTGTCAGAAATGTGCTTCAGATGTGATACCTGGCTGTGTACGAAGGTGAGGCCTTTCTGGCATGATATCTGCTCCACTTTAACCAGGATCACAGGAGTTTATGTTCCAGTGGACCCTGAATTTTGTTCAGTGGGGAACTTTACAAGTATTCACAGTTCTCTAAACAATGCACAGCTCAAATTCATGGAGGTTGCTCTATGTGTGGCCAAGAAGTGCATTGCGCTGGTGTCATGGAACTCTGACTCCCCTCTTCTCACTGAAAGGTGGTCTTTTGAGAAGAACAGATGGTGAAACGTGAAATATAATATTTCACATGCCAGTACAAATATGAAATTAAATGACTGGACTGACTGACTGACCTGAGTTATTATCACAGTCTGTCATTTCCCCGTTATTTTAAGTGTTATTTTCAACTGCCAATCACACTCTTCCACACATCCCACACAGGTATTGCTACGGCACTAGATTTCGTCCATGAAATATGCTACTCTCATGCATAACCACGGCTCACTTTATTACAGACAGAGTGGAATCAATGCCAAACTAACGTACACCTCCATATGATGAATGCAAAAGGATGTGAGATGCGACAAAGGTTAGCCCTTTCATTCCGTTTCTCCTTTCTCCCACTTCCATTCATGGGGCCTTCACAGTCTCTCATTAAAAGGGAAGGTGAGGAAATATTTCATATTGCATTCCAGATGAATGGAGGGTCATAAATATAAGTTTCGGTTTGACTTAGGTATGAAATGACATAGATTTCTTAAGACGTCAAAGCTCATTACAGAACAGTGATAATACTGCTGTAACCAGGGAAGAATGTGAGGTTTGGTGTGAAGTTTCCAAAGATTCTTAGTGGTTTAGATGAACTTCAAAGGAAAAAGCATCTATCCAACAGCAGATCAACACACCTTCACTCTTAGCCTATCACCTTGCTGCTGTCTTTAAGAATGTGATTCTCTCTCTGCTTTTAGTTCATTCATGCTGCTGTCCTGTGTGCCTCCTCCACCTCCACATCACTGCCCAGGCTTTATGGATGCCCCTCCGCCCAGTCTTCAGAGACTCACCAGCTTCATCATTTTACCGGCCCTCTAGTTTCGGGGTTAGAGTTAGAATTACATAGTGATCCGCTGCAATCAACATTTTCTTTGCTTCATATTAGTCTGTCATGATTGAAATTCATATCCACCATTACTTATTCAATTTAAACAATGCAGAGTTGGTAGTCATTTCGCTGTTCATCGTATAATATTACTTTGATATTAATCCCCTCTTGGAATTTGAAATACACAGTTCTGAACAGTGTGTGTTTTTAACCAGCTCCTCATCTGAGGAAATATTTTAGTAAGTGCAGCAGCAAGCAAATAAAGTGCATCTATATATTTTTTAAGTCCTGTTTCTTACCAACTGGCAGTAAAACCATCTATTAGAGGGAATGTGTTTAAAGAAAACATTATGTATTTCTTAAGATTGTATGGCTTTCCTGCCAGCATCTAAATGTATAGCACTCACCCCGTTTTTTGTAACTCAAAATAAACATGAAGCAACAGGCAACTATTCGGTTGGAGATTCTTTCGAAAAGTTAGACGAGAAGATCAATACCGCTCTTTTAACTTTTAAGTAATATGAAACAAGGAGACCGTTAGCTTAGCTTAGCATAAAGATTGGAAACAGGTCTACAAGACACATGAGCACGTCCTTTCTGATGGCATCATGGAAAATGAAAAAGGTGCAAGTTGCTAAAAGCCGCTCTTTCAAAGTTGTCAGCGGACGGATTTGAGTGCTCGAGAGAGAAAACAAGCAATGAATATAAAAAGTAGGATGATGATTGCGTTGCCTCGCTCATCATCAAGACTTGCAGAAGAAAGAAGCATTTGGTTAAAACAATGACCCTCTGGAGGAGTGAAAAAACACTTTTGATGGATTGCTTCTGAAGCTATTTAATGAAAGCAGATTAGAAAAATGTCTCACTCAAAACAAAGAGCGTGGAAATCAGGGTCAAGTGATAAAGCTTGCTTTTGAACTGTGTCACCACTGCGGGCAGCCATTCATTGGTATTCATACAGAAATATTAATCTTGAGAAAAAAGCCTTTCAAGCGTCAAAGGGGGGGAAAAAAAACAATAAATGTCACAGTGTGTCAATATAAAGTGCTCTGCAGTGAAGTGCTGTGTTTTTCCAGTTGAGTGGGAATTTTATCATGAAGACGAACGCTGCTGACAGGCACATAGCACTCATGCTGCAAGATCCCATGTACTCCTTACACTCTGTCGTTCATTTTCCTCCTTCTATCTTATGTGTGTTTTAGCCTTGTGCCAGAGGATTTTTAATGAGGGAGAAAAAGGATGACTGCTGCATAAAAAGATGAAAATCTGAGCAGGAAAGTGGGTGAAGGTGCTTCTGATAAGAGAGAACTGTTCCAGTCCACTTTAAAGGCTGAAACAGCTCCTTAAACAGTCTGTCAGCTGCCTGCCAGGTGAACTGCAGAGGAGGAGATAAGATCGTTTAATCAGAGTTGGGCCAATTCCTCAGTGCAGGGGATTCAGCTGGGCAGAGGTAATTCAGGAGTGATGGGTTCAACGACAAGGGTCAAGGGTTCACTCAGATATGCGGGACAGTAAGTGGGACAGACTGCCAGTTCAAGGTCTGTGAAGCTGCATAAGACAGAGAGTAGAGACAGTATGAGACGCGTTCCTACAATCATAAGCATCTCAGGGAGCAGAGTCTGCTTGTTGTCGCCCTTCAGAGTTCATATCTAAACAGCATCATTCATCCTCATAATCTGTCTACTTTGACATCGTATCCAGCCGGCAGCTGTGGGGCTTCAGGGAAGTCTTCACAGCTGTTGTGGCAGCAGATGGCAAACAAAGACGATCCCTTTTCAGAACGCAGTGACAACATTAACCTGCCAGCTGGATGGTTTTACTACAGAGCTGTGCTGTTGCTGTGCAGCTTCAGTATATTATGCTCTTTTTCCTGGAAATGTGTCCAAAATTAACCTAAAAACGCCTATCCCAGTCGAACAAAAAGTAATATGGGCATGGATTTGGCAACAACTCGTTATCATTCTTTATTTCCTTATTTACACAAACTTTCTGGAATTAAAGGAGTTAAGAACAAGTGGTCAGGTGGAAAAACAGCCTATTCAATGAGCAAAATGCATTAAACTACATAATCCAGCATTATTTCCAAGTTCAAGGCTTCAAAAATGGAAATAAATTATACATTGCTGGATTTGAAACCTCATCGGCCACATGACGCATCAATCATCTGGAGGCCAGCAGGTAAGTAGTTCAGGAGAGAGGAGACAGAAGATGGACGGGGTCACTCTCTTACACAATCACTCACTGGCTGTTGTAGGTTCCAGGGAGGGCATATAGGCTGGACAGACTCTGCAAGCCTCTTAAGCAACATAGCTGAAAAATACTTTTCTTTCCACTTTATTTTTCAGCATGTGATTGTCAGCGTCTACAATGAGGGAATAAAAAATGTCTGGAACAGGCTGCAATTTTAACTTTCAAAGAAAAAACGCAGGATTGCACATTGCAGCTCAATGGAATGGATGTATGGCAGTATATAAAATAGGGGGGAGTATTGCAGCTGTGTCAGCAGTAAAAAAACCCAAAAAAAACCAAAAAAAACTTTCTCTAGGTTAAATTTGTCACAGTTCAAGGAGTCCTTTCTGCCTGTGACGGTCCCTGCAGCCACCCTCCTCCTGAGCCACAGGGTGGTCGGAAAAAGTCATTGAACCATTGCAACACAATTATATATGCATTGTGGGAGCGGCCGTGGGCATTTTAGAATACAATCTAGTGCATACACAGCTTATGTGTGAGCAGGTCCGTCCCCAAAGCAGGCAGAAGTCGCTCCGAGCTTTTGGCTGCAGTCAGAGTGAATCTGTGCAGAAACATGGTGGCATATGTGTTTGGCGAATATCTTGCTTCTCTTCCAAGCACATTGACTTGACAGGTTTAGTGGATGAGAACGCAAGATTCACCTGCAACCAAAACCTGTAAGGTCTTTCAGCTCAGTGTTTTGAATTGCACACGAAGTAGTTGACAACTGAAAAGAAATGTTTCTGTCAGGACTGAGCTAAGAGGGAAGTGAATATTGGACTTCCTTCTACTTATTCGCATGCTGATGGAAAGTAGAGTGAAGTTTCTAAGCCTACACACATTTCAGTGTTACAGCATTCTCCGTAGTGCTGAAGTAGATGGGGACTTAAAAAATAAAAAAGACACACATCTAATATAATAAAGTCTCCAGAAGCCCCATGATCCCACATAGATCTTGAAAGACATTTACCTATGTCCTCAAAAGCACAATCGAGCTTGTGCAACCACCATAGAAGGGATGCATGCTAACACTTAGTAGCTACAGTAAAGTTTTAGGCTTTGAAAAGGCTTGACTTCTTTTCAAATAAATGTGTGATCTAAGAATCTACGTCAGTTGGTTAGGAGAATGTTTCTACGAATGCTAAACTCTGTTTAGCCGTAAAGATCCAGAAATGTTTGGGGGCCAACGAAAACTTAACCTGACTCCACATTAGTATGGGGGAAGTAGATAATGACTCGGGGGAACTTATCCTTTAATTCTGCAACAAGGAGCTTTCAGTTTTTGATTATTCTAGCAGCCCCTAGACAAAATCACCACCGTATAAGCACCACCGCCTCCTGTGGTAAAGATCGTGATCTGAATAGCACTAGCATTTGTTTGGAAGCAAGTGAACGAAAGATATAACACATTTTGACCACCTTTTTACATGGACGCTGGAATAAAAATCAAGATGTTCTGTCAGAGCAGCTTTTTTTCCTCAGGCTGTGAGAACCGTCACAGTTCATCCTCAGCACTCCGCCTCATAATCAACTGAACTGTCCTTGTAGGGCATTTGAAGAGCTTTGAATGAGAACAACACAGAATCGCACAACAACAAAAGATCATACATCAACTGAGATCATGGGACGACATTTTTATCTTGCTTAGTGTTTTGAAATTCGACTGGAGCTGGCGCGCACAGGTGGCCAGAACACCATGAGTCAGCAGAGTAAATGATTATGAATGTTTCAGATGGGCTGCAGCAGGGAGGCGCAGCATCCTCAGGGCAAGCAGAGCTCAGGCTTGTCAGTTCACCGCGCCTCAAACAGCCTGCTGCTGGAGACGTGGTTTGTATTGATCCTCAGGCATCGCGGGCATCAGCTGCCAGTGCTCTGCAGCTCAAACACGAGCTGGCATCTTCAGCGTCACCTCACTCTGTTTACTGCACTTTTCCTGCCTCTGTGTCTGTATCATGTCCGCTGAACCACATGAATTCACCAAATGACTGTGCTGTAGCATTTTAAAGGAGACGTGCTGCTCATTTTCAGGTTCATGATTTTATTTTTGCTTTATTTTTAGGTTTACATGCTTTAATGCTTAAAGGAAAACACATCAGTTTAGCGTTCAATTCAGTGTAGTGTGACAGCATATTCCCCCCCTTGTCTGAAATGCTCTGTCTTCCACAAGCCTTGTCGTCCTCTACCTTGCCTTCTCTCGCTGCACTTGTGCCGATTACAACCTCCACTGCAGCGTGATGAAGAGGGGGCACCATGGGAGGAGAAGGGAGGGGAATGAAATGAAAGCCAAAGTGGCAAATGAGACGGAACACTAGACTAAGCTCGGAAGCTGGAAATGGAGGGTGGCAGTAATGAATGCAGATGAACAATCTCTCCCGCCACCACTGACCACATTTGCCCACCTACACTGTCAGAGGGACAGAGGCGGCATATGAGACTGAGCCGCACTGCTGCAGCGTTAATGGTGGCTGTCGTGGCATCAGGGACGTTTTGACCTTGTGCCTGGCAGTGGGGCATCTTCACTCTTTGCATGAGGCTACATAACAGGGCTCTAGATGTATGTTTTTGTGCACGTTGAACATTTAGTTTCTCCCAGTGTGCTCCTCCTCCCCCTCTTCCCCGCTGGGTTTATCTCACCGACCTTGTCCTTGAGATACTGTACTCGCCTCACACACCCAAACCCCATCTCATCCACCACCTTCACACACGCATTCACCCCGTCCAAGAAAATCTGCTGAGGAAAGCTTTTGGACACACACTGACAAATGTTATTTCCAGGTTGTCTGTTGTTTCTCAGTGTAACATTGAGTCTGAGTTAGAATCCAAATTCTCTACAGAGATGTTCACATCATGTTATGTGTGTACAGTACATGCCCCTCAAGGACATTATTGTATTGAGTGCAATGCCCTAGAATATAAATTGCTATGAATTGCTCTGTATTTTCTCATTGTGGGGCTCTGCTGTAGCAGTACTCTGTTTCTCCTCACATGACTATAGGCAGTATATGTTTCGCAGGCAGGCATGAGGATAATAAACGGGGTCCAATCAATACCCTGTCCGCTGCAAAGAAAAACCCTCAGAGACAAAGCAAGCTGAGAAAAATGGAAGCAGAGACTCTTATTGATTACTCGTAAACAAACGTAAGATTGTATAAAATGTATTGTTTCTTCCTCACGTCAACTCATCGATTCTAAAGCGTAAATGGAATGGTTACTGCTTTATTGATCTGAACGTGAACTCTCACGTACTCGTATATCAACCCAGCAACAGACTGGCGCTTAAGCCAGACTGACCTAAAAGTAGCTATTATCTTTAAATGTCATGTCATGTTATGTTCGTGCGTCTGTTCCCTGGGTCTGACATGGAGACGCAGGTTTAGAAACATATAAATGAAAGGAAACACGCAGATAATTTGTTATTTCTGTAGCTGTCACTGTTTAATGAACTGAACTGATAATCTGGAAGGTGAGAAGTCTCAGCACATGCCTCGGCCCTCCCTGCCACTGGGGGACCCTCACAGAGGGGATAGGACATTACCTGCCCACATAAAGTATGTGTAAAACATATTTTAAATATATAAAAATCATGGAAACTTCTACTGAAAACCTTTATTTCATTCATTAATTTTTGTTAAGGTTAGCTGTATGTTAGCTTTATTTTTTGTCCAAAGACACGACTAAAATACATGAACAGAAGTATGAATAGATAATATAATATATTCATATAAAAATGAATATTCAAATAGATATAGCAAAAAAAATATGCCTCACTGAATTAATGAGGATAGTAATAAACACGTAGCTGTTAAGTCATCTTGTTTGTTTGCCTAATATCAGAGTAGGACGGGGGTAACACTTATTTTTAAAGTGTAATCTTTCCATTTATTTCTGGCCCTGCCTGGGAGCATGTGCCTGATCCTTCTCATGAGCCTCATGAAATGTTAGGACAAAATGCTCTGTGCCTGTAATCTTAATACAATAATTCATCGTTTTTTAAGTGCAGCTGTGCCCAAAATAGGCTAACTATACCCTATATAATAGACACCATTTCACGCTAAACTGAGCAGTACATTGAGATTTAGGACACTTCTGATCAGAGATGAGTCACACCACCAGCCTGTTATTTCCATTTGACTGCGCAGCAAAGTTGAAGTGAGTATCCAGACATATCGGCAGATAAAGTATGGGTCTGATGTGTATTCATGTTGAAAACACATCATCAGAAAAAACACATAATCTACATAAATGGCAAGGATTTTAATGTTAATGTTGGCCACGTTTCATGCGGGTTAAAGAATACAACAACAAAAAATGCAAGTGGAAATATTGTAACAGCTAATTAAATGTCAACACAATCAGAGCTGCAACCATGAAGCAGCTTGTGGATGACTTGTGAAGTCAGGAAGCATCATCATGTACCACAATCAGTATCTTTGCCTCATCAGTCTCAGCCAAGGGGAGACACACTGAGCATACCAAGTACATCTTTGGATTTGAAAAGCAAGTTATACCTGTTGGCATCGAAAGCAGATATGAGTTAACTTTGCTGTTTGTGGAATTTAGTCAAGAGGTCTTTCCAATTTCATTGTGTGTTTAATGACCAAAATCATAGCTACATGTCATATTATTTGTTAATGAAAAGAAACTTACATTATTCAACATAATCAGGTTTCATAACCCCATTAATAAACCCAAATGATAAGCCTTGCACACAGCAGTTCACCGTTCTCTCACTCACAGCTCAGAGTCACCTCCCAAACCTCACTGCTGCAGAGAGAATGCAGGTAAGCAGCTCAGCGTCAGAGCAGCTTTAATTCCATCCCGTACTGTGTGTACAGTGCATAAACCCGGCAAGCAAGTTTTAAAGAGGAGAAAATGTCTTAAAGTCCCTCCACCAAATCTTCTTACTTCTTTTTTAAATATCCTCCTAAATCTGTTGACTTTGTGGCTCCTCATATCTGTAGTAGTTTCATGCGGAGCAGGAGTGCTGCACAGCAGCTGGACTCAACACTTCAGTGGTTGCAGTTCTCCGCTGATGGCGTTTCCCTGTAAACCCTCCTGTGGAACAGATTGTGCCGCCTCTGTTGACCCACGATGGATGATATTGACTGCTTAGAAGCATCATTTCACCAACAAATCCCCGGCAGATGTTTGTACTGAAGGTTTTCTGTCTGTGAATCTGAGGAAAACGGCCATATCAAAGGATCCTATTTTTTATTATTCTGTATTACTAAATTTCACGTGTCTACACACATGGTAAGTGGTTGAAATTGCCAAGTGACATATTTAATAACTCAGAAATGACAACAAATCTAATGAAAATCATCCTAATCATCCATGATTGCATATATTCTGCTTTTTTCCGGTAAACTGTTTATAAATACTTGGTACTCTCCAGGAAACTTCCAAGTAGTTTTTGCTTAACTTTAGCCGATCACACCATTTTAAAAGTGTAATTTTCTAAGTCACACTACTTCCCTTGCAGACCTATTCATCTGCAGATGCAGCTGATGGTGCAGGGACACAGAGCATTTCCGCTGCCCATATTGTGCAAGTCTATTTACTGGACAGCTGTCATTCTCATGAACTCCTATCACATCAGAACAGCAGTCCAACTTTGGAGCAATTTTCCTGAATGTCAACTTTTAGCCACCATAGATTGCTCAATACCAATAAATACAACTTCATAATCAAGAAACAAGTGACTCGTTTCACATCTGAGTGTCTTCAACTGCCAATTGTGCCCCCACAAAATGCTTTCACACCACTCAAGTTAAATGTCACTCCATTTGTATTTTGAGACAACACATCAAACTGATCGATAACAGAAAAATTTCATGTTGACAATAATTTAACTGCTTGCATATAGTAACTATGAGTGTGTGAGAGAGAGACATAGATAGAGACACGGAGAGAGTGAAAGAGAGAGAGAGAACCTGACTGTTGAGTGAAAAACAAAAGTGAAAAAAAACAGCACGATCAGCAGAAGTTAAGCAGACACTAGCTGGAAGTTTTGATGACGTATTGAAGAAATTAGCAGCTATTTGTAAAAGCTGCTTGTTGGAAATAGCATATTATTATTGTTATCAAATGATGTTGCTCATTCTTTTATAAATACATTTTGAGGCAATTAACCTGTTGCTTGGTAACTACCACCGACTACCCATGACATTTCAAGTTTCACCCGCTTCTCTGTTTCATAACAACAAATCCAACTACGGTTTTAGTTTCTTACAAAGGTCATAAGAAAATGAATGGGCACATGAAAGAAGGTGTACACAAAACATCTGATTCACCTCATCACGTCTAATGAAATCTGCACCGTTACTGATTTCTTTGTGAGTTTCTCTTATTTTGTCCTTGGCATTAGCTCCCACATCTCCCACTGCAGCGCTGACATTAATTGCCACAACACTCTATGAGACCTTCACCACAATGCATCATCGTGATTGTGAGCAGAGCACAGCATTGATCTCGCCACATTTTCAGCGTCGGTTTGCTATTTGCTTAGAATAATTAGTTGATGAAGGCGGCGCTGTCCGCCTCCGCCGTGTTTGAAACCAGTGTGGGACTGCTGGTGGCTTTAAATAAAGCCAAAATCATTTGAGCATGAGCCACGGTGGATTTATGCTCCCAATTTCCAATCACAGCAAATCAATTATTCCAGTTGTGTAACACATGAGGTTGTTATGACAGTCCGAATTGCAGTATGGTTATACAACGTGGATAAAGATGTAAGTGGGATGTAACATTTTTAAATATGAATAATTTCACATCTAATATATTATCATTATCAAATCTCAACGTGAGACAGAGGTGCATTTGTTCTCCCACTCATGCTCGTTAGACATGATTAGAATGTCAATGACGCTGCAGCGCTGACTACAAATGGTCCTCGTGGTATTTTATAATTGCATCTCAAGGTGATGGCTCATAGATTTGACCAACCCATCAAAGACAGGTACACTGGAATACTGTGCAGTCTATAATGGATGGAAGCAATCGATATGACTGTCATTTGCTGCATGAACAGTTATGGATGGGGCTGCAGGATGGTAAACAAAACAAAAATCCATCTGTGCCATCTGTAACAGTAGGAGAGTCACAAAAATCATTAAGTTCGTACAAGATTCACATGAGAGAATCAGAGAGGTTTTAAGCTTTGAGTGAAATGTTTTCAATGGAAGGGAGAAAAGATGGTCTGACCATAAACTCCATTATTTTATTTAAGAATACTAAAGTTTGGGATGAATATTCTGGATAAACATAAGATTTATAAGAGTAATCATAACAGCTGCTGCTCCTCGTCCTCCTCAGTGTGTGAGAGATGGACAGACAAGTGGAGAAGAGAACTAAGTACTTGAGCAAATTTCAGATGTCCTGGAGAGAGGAGTTCCTGTTTCTTCAGGAAAATTTTAAAGGAAAGGGGCATGCACTTTGTAAAATCTGCAGCTTCAATTTCTGCCAATCACAGGTGTCACTCCAACACCAACCACATTGGGCAAGGGTAAAAAAGGAAATGAATGAATGGGAAGTGATGAATATTTATGCCAGATATTCAAGAACATTATGCAGATTTTAAAGAAAAACAGAAAGATTTAATAGATATTTTGTCATAGCGTAGACTATTACCAGAACACAAGAAACAAGTCTCTGAAATTCACATTATTACTTGGAGAGGAACAACCTTTGGTTTCCAAATCCTACTAGGCTCATGGTGGTACTTGAGAAAAAAAAGAATAATTAGGGGATCAAGTCAACAAGATTTAATCACTGAAACATGAATGTCCATACAAAATCGGCAACCCGTCCAAAGGTTGATGAAATACTTCAGTCAGCACCAAACTGGTGGGTAGAGGGACAAAAACACCTCTAGAGCTGTGATTATACAGTGTGGAGGTAAAGATGAACATCTCTCACTCAGTTAGGACCTAGAGCCTCATTAACTCACTCAACTCTGTATCAGGTGCCTTTATAGATAAGAGCTCCAGCAGCTGAAACCCTGCCACTCTGAAGCAGTCACATGATGAGAGAGTGGCACAAATGAACACAATATAACAAGAGGCACTAATGGTCTGTAGGATGAATGTCAAAAGGTCGTATGAGGACTGCTGAGAAAGTTCTAATGCTAAAAAAAGGAGCTCATTGCAGGTGCCGGCACGTGTCTATCTCCTCCTCTGCTCACTCGGTAGCTGGTAAGTTCTGTGAATTGTATGAATATATGTATCGCACATCTGTGGTCTGTATATATTCTTAATAGTTTACAATTCATTTATGTACTGATTTTAGCATTTTTCACTTGATAATAGATTTAATTCGCTATTTTTTTCTACAACTACATAGTACACCTTTAATTGTCAGTCAGTATGTCCAGATACATTTGGTGGTTAAGTTTGTGGCTTTGCAGATAAAACCATTAAAAACACAACTTCTAACAGAGTTGTCTCTCTTTAGAGCAGTGAGACTGGATTTCTTTAACTGTGCATCTTGGCAGCATTGTTTTAAGCCTGTATAGTGTAATATATAAAGCCTATATAAAACTATGACACGCTTATTTCTATATTGTTTACTTTTCCATACACATAAACTATCGGCAACATCATGAATAATAATAGGTTTATACATTAGTCTATATTGCTTTTATTGAGTTTGAAAATTGACAAATCTGTCTCTTTCTTTCTTAGCTTCCACCACAATTCCATACATAACACATGAAGGACTGTGAACTAGATTAAAGGCATTCATAAAGAATGACCTGCCTACAGGCAGTGCAGTCTCTCTGAAGCTGGGATCCTCATGTTTTTTAATAGATATATCAATAACGTATACAAAGGGCTTCTTTAGTGCTCATACGGTTCCACCTGTGCTGGTAGACAATGCCAATAAAGTCTTCAAAGCCAAACTGGAGCTAACAGGTTTCACACTATGTTTGTATTTTCACAAATAAGCAGCATCCCAGTAATATCACACTTCCCCGGGTAGCGTGTCTTTACATTTTTTACAGTTTGGAGTGAGACTTCAACACAACCTTCTGGCACATGTTTCCGATCTGCTCACAGCTGCAGAGCGACACAAACTGAGGAAAGTTAAATATTTGATCTCAGGAAAAGGCCTCTTCCTTCATGTAAGAACAATGTGAATAGTGTGCAGGTGGATGGATGGATGGTTGGATGGATGGATGGATGGATGGATGGATGGATGGATAGGAGGATGGATGCTAGAATGTCAGCACTCATTAAGGTGTTGCTTGTATCCCTTCTGGTAGCTTCAAGCCTGCTGACAGAACATGACAGATTGATGCAGTGCTTAGATTATCCTCCCTAACTCTGAAATAGATTCTGAATAGCGATAAACCTCTGCGACATTTGCAGAGGTGAGTACAATGAGAAAGACCATCCTCCCTACAGAAACTAAGGCTCAGTTTCAGATGACGTACTGTCGTACGGGGCCGTGAGATGAATCCCTGAGCAGGTTTTAAAATGAAAGGAACTTTTCAATGTCATTTTATGATTACACAGGGACATTTGTTAACTGTTTGCCTCTAATGACATAACGTGAACGGCTCTAACGACTCATTTGGTGACACTGGAGCAAAGCAGTAAACTGAGCGGCAACAAATTAAAAGCCGTATAATACAGAGTGCTGCCTTTAAGACCTATGGATTTCCAAGGTCAAAGAAAACCTTCGCCTGCATTGCTCCACCATCACTTCATTCACCTTCTGCATTTATCTTCTACATTTAACTGCGCAGCATGGACAAGCAATTTCCAGCACAACCAGCTGTTCCCTCACTGAACATAAAGAGGATATATTATCCCTATAAGGATTTTCTCTTGCAGAGCTGCGACACTGACAGCAAGTGAGGTGTAAATTGTATCCTGAACACACTCCAAGGCACAGCAAGATGCAAACACCTGCTGTTAGAGAGTGTGCCTTTACCACAGCACATTATACCTTTTATGCAGCACGGAAATCACATCGCACTAATACGTGGGGCTTAATTAGGAGGCGGCATAAAAATGATGATAATATTTCAATTAATATTAAAGAATAAGTGCCTGCATTGATGGGGAAAAACATGTAGTGATAAGATCTTTGTTTACTTTTCAAGAAATACCACACGGGATGAATACAATGAATCTGCTGTTCACAACAATACCTATCTGTCCTCTCGCCCCCAGTGCTATTTATCAAAGTGCACTGGTTTGGAGATATCGGCTCGAGTGATGCCGGCATTCTCTGAATATAATGGAACTAGGTGGCACTCAGCCGGTGATGCCCAGAGTACTAAAAAAAAATCCACAGACCCGTGTTGTGAGGAGTCACATGTACTGTAGTACTATTTTCTCCCTGTAGAACTGCACAGAAGGAAGCATGAATGTATTCATAGATGAGAGGCTAGCTAATTAAGTTACAGCAAAGGTTACAGCTCTAGTCTATAAGTAGATACACACTGCCCTCTGCGCGGCAATGTGGCTGGCACAAACTTCGCAGGCACAGCGCCAGGCTCTGAAGCCAACTTTCTAAACTGTACTTCACGTGATGCACTTTTTTTCACATAAGCTTAATGCGAAGGAAGCGCCACAACCCTCTGTAAATATAATTCACAATTTGAGCCGTTTGCTCTAATAAAATGAAAAAAGACCCGCAGAGCATAGCGCTTAAAACCCTTTATTTCAATTCATGTCTGCCGTCTTGGTCCGCATAAGTCTCTAGTGCACTTGTTCTATGAGCCACACAATCACGTAGATGTGGGTAATTATATACCCAGGAAGTCAAGCCTTTTTGTCTTCCTGCACCACTAGGCAACTTTTATAGGAAATAATGGGCACTGACGCAAGTCTTTTGATTTTGCACCTGAACAGTTACCCATAATCTTCTGTTTCATCATGACAGACTATTTGCAACTGATTGAAAGTAGCAAGCAAAATTGGCAGTCACTTGGTTGAAAGTCAGACGGCCAGCAGCTGTAAACAGCCATAATCACAAGGAGGAAAGAGCCCTAACCAAGTATGTGGAGGTGAAAAAAAGACAGTGGACAAGTAGGACGATCAGAGAGGAATTAAGGTGAGGAGAGTGGCAGACAATGAAAACTGCCTCTTATTTGGAACAAGGTATATTTTTTTTTAATCTGCTGGTTTTCATGACAGAAGCCTTGCTTGGAGACATCAAACATCATGCATGTGTGTGCTTGTGTGAATGAGTTTCGGAAGAGATGGAGCCAACGCCACCGTGGGACTAGTCTGCTGGCAGAAAACACACAATCCCTTGATGAAAACATCAAAGAAGCCTCCAAACCGCCTCCTTGAGGGTCTTACCCCTCAAAGACGTACAGAAAACCTCATCCCACATCAGCAAAACCGATTCCTAATGAGGTTGGAAGACTTCAAACAGCTCTGACTCAGCCCCTCTCCCTGGAAGACGAGGAGTAATGTATTAAAGATGAGACGAGCTGATCGTCTTATACCTGCCACTGTCTTTGCACTTCGACACACAGTAAAAGCTGAACACACACACACACACACACACACACACACACACACACACTTTTGACCCAGCTCTTTGTTTCATTCAGAAGATTCCAGAGAGCAGATTCCATCTGAACGTTTCCACCAGGAGCACTGACTCCCTCAGCTTCCTGTGTTGTGCTGTTTTCCAGCGTTACGTAACAGGGAACAGGTTGCAGTCAGATGAACACAAACATTTACATTAGAAAGACGCAGACGGCCGCTGAATAGACCTTTGGTAACCCCACTGCTCGTTACGTGCTGTTGGACTTTGTATTTTACTGTCTAACTGTTAGCTTCACTAAGTTTTACTCACAGAAATCTGCTTGAAAGTACATTTGGCAAGCATTCCAACGACAAATAAAGACAGCCCAGTGTAACCACAGGATTACAAAAAAGCCAGCCAACAGACAGACTGACACAGTTAAAAGTTTCATCTGATGATGGTGCAAGGACTGACACATTGTTAGTTAAGTTAGCACAAGAGACTGACTGAGTACAGAGCTCAACAAAAGAGTGTCAGAAACTTCAGAAAATCAATCTACAGATAAATTCATGGAAGAATGCTACAGTTTCTTGACTCTGACCTCTACTGAAAAGCAAGTTTTAGATTTACAGTTTATATGAACACTTAATCCCATCTGACTCACAATACTTGCTTTTTCTTCCAACAAGGCTGGCACCCACTGATTTTCCCCTCTATGGACATTATGACATCAGGAAGAGGATTTAAGAGGACACGACAAGACAGAATGTACATCAAGCACCAAGTATAGAAGTAATGATGTTCTAAAAAGACCCTGTGGACTGATAACTTTCTTTGTTTCAAGTGTTACTCCTTAATGAGTTTCACTTGAATACAGACCTTCCAGTAAAGCGGTGAACTTCATTTAACGATGACTTTACCTCAATGGATTTAAGACGCTCCCTCTTTCACCTCCGTGACCCAATTCTGGAGTTTATCTGAAAGACTGCGGTACAAGCAAAGACCCATTCTTCTATTTTTCAGGGTTCTGCCTGTGTTCCATATGGAAACTCTGGCAGGGGCACTTTGGGTTTTTGCATGTGAAGTTCTTCTGCTGGTTTAAGGAGCTCAGGTCAACTTTTTTAAAAGTTTGCTGTCCATCACGTCTTTCTGGCTCATCATAATATAAAGCACACTGTCGAGGCAGTGGGAGTGATGAAGTTGGAGAGGGGATGTTATTTTCTCAGGCTTATACCCAGGAAGAGGCAAGCACTGATTTGAGGAAACACTAGATTTTTACCCACAGTATAAATATTCATATTCATAAATACTGGGCCATGTCGGCATCTCGGCAATCTGACCAGGGTCTGCATCGTGAAACAATCGAAGCAGCACTCACACTCTCGGATCAAGCTTACTGGAGGAGGAGTACATGTTTAAAATCTTCCAAATAAATAAATAAATAAAATGAAAATAAGTACATTTTTAATTAGATTTGAGGCCTTTAACTACACAAATGGCACAGACTCAATCTTCCTACAAGATACAATGCTAAATAATCAAATGTACTCATGCTGCAAATTTGGTGTGACTTCCATCAAACCTCAGCAACACGTTCCCATTCACCACCACAGCAGCACCTAATTAATTTGTCTCTTTGAAGTTTGATTATGAGGCAGCCAAGCAGGATGTACATGAGTGATTTGCAAACATTTCTTTTCAGTCTTCCTTTCAGCAATAACTGAGGTATAATAAATAATTAAATGAATTCTTAATATATGTGAGTATTGTTCTATTTTTCAACATTTTGTTTTGAGTCATCTTGCCAAGTAATAATTGCAGTGGTATACTCAATGTAAAATGTAATATTTCAATTAATAAGCTTCAGGGGTTTGTTCCCCTCCTGCTTTCATTCTTTATGTAAAGCTGAGTTAATCCCGGCTAGCTCCATACTGTAATGGAATAGGAGGCATTTTAGAAAATATGCTTATTCAATTCTTGGCTGAGATTTGGATGAGAATTCCCCAGGGTTGTAAGGCTAGGTTCTACAATCCTGGAGAGCTAGCAAGCGAGCTAGCAAGATTTGAAGGTGGCACCTCCTCTAAGCTCCTCCCCATCCCGTCAGTGCTCCGTCCAAAGCCACAAACGTGAACGCGCATCTGGCAGTGGGACTCAACAGGGAGAAGGAGATGCCGGAGCACGACGCGGCAATGGAGCTGAATTTAGCACGGAGCAGACAGGAAGTACAGCACCGAAATAACAAACAACATCCGGTTACGTGCTCCCTGTTGACACCAGCACACGTCGTGTGGTCAGCTGTCTACCGTACTGTGCTGTGGCGGTCTCAAACCGCAACCAGTGGGGACTGCAGGAAGGTGGAGCAAAACCGGATCGGAGCCGCAACGCAGCGGACCATATCCAGTGGAAACTGGGCCGACTCAGTAGCCATTCTCATGGCTAAAACCAACACACAGAAGAAATCCCTGGGGGGGTTTGGGAGGTGGCCCTTCATAGAGTACACAAGTCCTCCATATGCGCAAAACATGGGTTTTTCCAATGTAAAATCATTCACCGGGCTCACCTTACCAAGGTTAGGCTTGCTAAAATTTATAAAGATGTAGACCCATCTTGCGACAGATGTCATCAGGCTCCTGCGAATCATGTCCACATGTTTTGGTCTTGTTCTGCTCTGCTTTCTTTTTGGAGAGACATTTTTGCTTCATTATCTCAGGTTACAGGTAAAGTAATAGAGCCCAATCCTATGACGGCACTATTTGGCACACCCCCACCTCCAGTTCCACCTTCTTCCTCAGACGCAACATTCATAGCATTTGTTACCTTGTTAGCAAGGCGGTTGATATTGCTGCGGTGGAAGTCTCCAAGCCCTCCCTCTCATACATTGTGGATAAAAGAAATCCTCAACCATATTAAGCTTGAAAAGATTAGATGTGTATTGAGTGGATCACTAAGGAAATTTCACAAGATCTGGGACCCCTTTTTTGTTTATGTTGGAAAGCTGGATTTTCCATCTATTCCAGATTAACTGAGTTTTCAGTGGTGTAGTTGGAGGTAAGATATGGCGATGATCTCACAGCTATAATGTTATGCTTTAACATTGTTTTGTCTGTTTTGTTTTTTGTTTTTTTTAACTTTTTTCTGCCCTCTGTCCTTCCTTTTGATTTCGCTTTTATTGTCCTTGTTATACATTTTGATACATTTTGATAAATCGTATATTCTTACCACTCTGTATTGTATTATTTTTGTACTGTTTTTGTCTTTATCACAATGTTGTATCTGTTGTTCTTAACATGAAAATCCCAATAAACAAACTGTGGAAAAAAAAAAAAAAAACAACACACAAAGAAGCTAACGTTAGCATTGGGCTAATACGAGCTAAAAAACGTAGCCACGTTGGCAAACCTTACATATTTCATGAAAATAACAAATCACCACGAAACAAAAAAAAATTACCTGTCCAACAGAAAGAGAACAACCTCTGCATCACTTTTCAGGTCCTTCACATGCCCCATTTGTCTCCACCTCTCAAACGCAGCACTGATGTTGACTCAGGTAGACTTCTTTCTTTATCCAGAGCCTATTTCGTCGCAGCCATTTCTGTCTCAGGCTTTCCTTTCCTTGCCTTTTTAGTGGGGTGAGCTGTTACAAGTAACGCTGGCTGCATTTTCTCTGCCATTGTGACCAAATGAACTTCTGCAACTCCGTATTTCAGCAGAGGAGTGTGCTCAGTATTTCCGGCATCAGTGAAACCTAAGGTGTCCACGCTCAGAGGGAGGAGGGAGGAACAGAGGGGGCCAGGCAGAGCAGACATGAAGGCATCTGACCAATCTGAGCTATTCGGGCTGAAAAGCACGGATTGGTCAGCTTTTTCTCAGTCCTGCAGCTGCCACAGAGGTCTGATTATTTTCGTTCCTTTTTCTAAATACATAATGTATTGACTACTCTCAGGACAGCAGGACCATTTCACCCAGTATAACAAAATGTGTTTCTGAACAACATTACAGACCCCAGCTTTACGTAACAACCTTTACTAACTGATTGATACCTACACATTTCTCTGAGTGGCTGTTTAACAGTGAGGGTCTGTCTCTCTGTGCACCCTCCAGATGGAGGTACGGGATATCCCAGTGTTGGGGCTCCACAACTGGGAGTTTCTCATTATACGCAAGACTGTATCTTGTCAGACAGCCTTGCACTTCTTATTTACATCAGAAGGGAATGCGAGTTATTAGACACTTCCTTTCAAGTCATTATCACAGCAGTTTCTGAAACATTTAATCTACAGGATCATGTACATAGGCACAATTAACGCTTGTTTAAAGTTTAAAATCGAGGATTTGTTTCCCTGTATACAAATCCTAAAGATTGTCATCATATTTTATTTTTTTATACCCAGTATAGCCATAATCGCAATCTTTATCTCCCCTTAACCAAAGTGAATCATACTAAATGTTTTGTGACTGTTTCACAAACTAATACATGTATTATTCTTAAATTAATCAAAGTGCTTTTGAGGCCTTTAAATCTGACCACAGACATGCAAACGTTGGATTCTGGTGTACCCATCCTGGATTTCCTACACCGATCATCTACCTCAAATAATAGTGAAAGAAACACGGCGCAGGCACAAAGGATTCTCATGCTGAGTCACAAAAACAATAGAAATTTAATGTCCCTGCACACACATCCTGAAGACTGTTCATCATGACAATTTCAATTCTCAGCCATGATGTTAAGTTGCTTGTTATTTATACTAAACCTTTAAATCTCACCAGCTCATTGGTTTGTGCCCCTGAAGAATCTTCAATCACTGGCTTTTCATAATAATAACCACTTGCTGTTGAGTGCAGGTAAAGTAACGTTGTTTTAAAAGTATCCAAAGTCACTGTACCTCACCTCTGCAGCCACAATCAACCCTCTGCCTGACCTCCGTCCACCGTAAACCTGACCAGGACAGGGTCCAGATCTGTTCTCACTGTGAGGAGATAAGCTGGACAGTGATGATGGCTCGGGGAGGATCAGATGGCCTCCAAATTGTCACCCTGCCCCAACTGTGTTATCTGGTTTCACCCCCACATGTCTATATGTTTTCCGGCCCTGCTGAGCGAGAATGAAGATGTGTACAGTCCTTTTCATCATCTATCATCAACTTCACCACAGGGGCAATACTGTCATATCCAATGTCTGTCTGCTGGAGTCCGATGCGGCTGTTAGAGGGGAACTTCACTTTATGGGCCGACAGCGAGCGGCTGCCTCAGTGTCGGGCTGTCTGTTTCTGTTTCAAGTTAACAAGGAAAATCAATGAGCATTCACAGCTTATCATCTTTCATTATGTTATTCATGATGCTTCTGTCAGTCCACGCTGCCAGCATAATTAACCTCAGGTACCACACACCAAAGGTGCTACATGACAATATTGACTGTGCATCTACACATGAAACATCAATATGAGGAATACTGTATAAGCAGGGTCTGTGTGAATACCTGCTTCAGTCGCTGTCTGACATTAATTTGACTTTTAGAGATCAGATTCCACCTCAGAGGGATTTCCAGTCGTCTGCTTGTACTGGTGGAAAATAAAATAGTCGCTATATTTGTCTGGTACTGACATATAGTAGAATCCTGGATTTTGCAGTCCCAGGGCTCTGCTGGTTCTCATCTCCTCTGCTGTGACCTTTTGTCTTTCAATTCCTCAGTGCCGCACAGACAATATGTTTGGATGGTGAGAATGGTGACGACTATAAAATATGCAGTAAAATACCATCTGCTTATGCCTCCTAGCAAAACACTTGGCTCTCTGATAGCAGTCATCACTACAGCAGACAAGCCAGATTCTGTACTTTCAGTAAAATACTGTAATAATGTTTTTTTGTTTGTTTGTTTGTTTTTATGTTGTTGGTGAAATATTATACTTGTAAGGTCTTTTGGCTTTCTTTTTAAACTGTGGAAAATCTTCAAAAAGGAGGGCACATAAGAGAATGAGAAATGCAACAACAAGTAATCAATATCACACAGTTTGCGTACATGTTTGTTAGCTGGTTTGCTTATGTTATCCACAGATAAGCATATTTTTTTCAGGAAATAACCTGCTGGAGTGCTGTGTGCAGTCTCCAGGGATAATGTTGGGCTAGCTATTGGTGATCAGTGAATGCTGGCTTTGTCTGGAGGCTGTGGACTCATTTTAAGTCACATTTTATGGAGCTGGAATGAGCAACAAAAGTAATACCAAGCAACGCAATGCTTAACTTTTGTCATCCGGTAAAGTTAAACGTACTGATTACATTTTACAGTTAGACTCCTGGTTTCAGCTCCATGGCACCACTTAATAATCACACCATAATATTTGATGGTTGTCTCGGCATAAAATATATACATATATATATATATATATATACATGTGGGAGTTTTCAAAGGCAGTTGAGACAGCGGGGAGCCCTATGAATAACATGAACTCCCCAGCCACAGTATTTGCTAATTAGGAGTAAACATTGATTGGCTGGACACCCACTCACTTGTCCGTATGAATGAAGTGAGAAGAGGAAAACACAGAGGATGTACAGCAGCTGGCAGAATGCTTAACAAAGGGACGCGTCTCTCATCCATCATTAGACGTTGTTTCCACCAACATACCACGCGACACACAGTGTCAACAGTGTAACTCTCATTTGTGTCAGAATGTTAATGAGATTCTTTGGTGTGATGAGCCGGATAACAACATTTGCCAGTAAAGGAGAATTTCACTTCCTCAGCTCCAGTGTATTGTGAATACGCTGTGACTGTTATTGCTTATATGCTATTTTCGGCTCAACCTCCCCATGTTATTGTATTACAGACACATTAAACCAGTGGTTCAAACAGAAGGCTTGTACCAAAGGGCTCATACCCTAATGGAGCAATAACTACATGCAATTGCTTATTATAACATACTTTTGTTTTGTTTTCTCTAACTTCATTTTGATTTTTATGTTACTGTGTCTGCACACACAGTCATCTTTAGTTGCCTGGAGCACGGTGAAGCGCTTCAGATGCAAAGTACCACATCGAACATAATTACTGGGGTGTTGTGATTGCCTCGGCTGCAGGGCAGAAATTAAGCCAGATGGACATTAATTATGCAAATCAATCGTAAAATCGCAATCAATTGGTTTTAAATAGCCACGATCTCTCAGGGGAGCCTCGTCCAGACTCCCAGTATGGACTTTACATTTATGTCCTCTGCTTAAAACCAGCCGCCCACCCACCGCACTCCTGCTTTTGAATCCGCCAGTGACTTTTTCTATGAATTCAGTCTCGACGAGATGCTTTTTCTAATAATGTGTGCGTGCCTGTGGGTGTTCAGGGACATCAATCCAATTAATGTGATGTTGAAGAAGAACACCACTTGTTTATGAATCAGCATTTCGTCACCATGACAGCCAAGGACATTGAAGATGACAACGAGGGGTTGCTTGCAGTGCATGTTTCAGAGTGAGGTGAGGGGACATAGTCTGCAAAGCTCTTACTTATATAACGATGACCACTGCAGGGAAGTTCGTCACAGACAAATTCAAACACTCTTATTCCTCTGGCAGGTTTAGAAAGCAGCTACTTGACTGGCGTGAGATTACCCAGCGGTGAGGTGGGTAGACAGGGCTGATTGAGTCGAGCAGAAAATAGACAGCTGACACTGACAGGTCCCACCGGGTGAGTGTGTGGTGAATGCCTTTAGTGTGCACGAAACCCCAGTGCATGATGAGTGCATCTGCGAAAACAACTAAAAGGGGAGATAAAAAGATACTTTTGACGTGCGTTGATACGTGAGTCAGTCGCGGTCTGCGTTTGTGCGGGAGGACTGGTGGTGCTGTGTCATATTCAGTATTGACTTGAAACCTGTCTTGTTTTTTTTTGTTGTTTTTTTTTGTTTTTAGTACAATACTGCAAAAACAACTCCACTGATGTCAGTTGCAGCGGAAAGAGAAGGTGAAAAACATTTGAGAGGACTGAGGGAATGTCAGTGCTCAAAAAAGAGAGCGGCAAAAGAGACAGAGAGGCACAAAAGCAAGCGCTGCTGCATCAGACTGTGTCTGTGGAAAGAGATGTAGGTCAGGAGTGTGTACGTGGATAAAAAAAATAAAATAAAAAAAAAACAAGTTAAATCTAATCACTACTGAAACACAGATATATCTTAAGGCAACTGTAAACACATAACATGAAGCTCAGGGAGTAAAGCTGGGGATGTGGAACTACATGAACATGTGTGAACAGTCTATGCAGCCTCTTACAGGTAGTGTTGTCCAGGGAAATTGTCTATGGAAAATTGAACACTAACATTATTAACTAGACAATTCCCCGAAGGGGAATCGCGAGAGTGGGCTGTGCGCTTTGCCCCGTGACGAAAAAACTATGAAAGCTGAGGCAAAAGTATGATATCACGTTGATAATTTGGAGATTGATCATCAGTTTAAAGTTCGAATGGTGTGTCTAGGGCAACGTATGCCAGAGCAAGAGATGTCTGAAAAATGTTGGCGACTTTTTTTACGTCGTCCCATTCATTCCTTATGGGAAATGTTTGGCAGTTTTTTGCGTCTTACGACACGAAAAATTGATAATCTGAAAATCTGAATGATAGCATACCGAGTCAGATCGACCGCACGTTTTGATGTATTGTTTGTTTGTGTGCGCTCAACGGTGCGGGACGAGTTAGCGACAGAAAAACTGGCTGTCAATGTACAGTGGATTG